>VXBC01009160.1:79889-278412 GCA_013399945.1 Ploceus nigricollis | reverse complement strand
AAAAAAAAAAGACACTTTTAAATATTGAAAGACTTGCATAATTTTGAAGAGGATGGGTCTATACACCAGAATTACACCAACTAAACAGAAAGACTCATCTCTGGTAAATGGTATAAGTTAAAATAATTTTTAAAGTTAGACCCAGTCCTTAGTCTCACACTATCTACACACTATTTACAATATTGTAACAATCAATATATGGATGGATCTTGATTCTAAGTGCCAACTCTTACCGTTATTAGTTTTCTAACTACTTTTTAAGTATTTATGTGTTATGTTTGTTAATGCTTGAAATTATTTGAATTTCAATTCATCCATTTAACTTAAATATTTTATAGACACATTAATGTAAAAAAAATTTGTTTTAGAAGGCCACAGTGCTACTTAATTGTGAAAGTAATCCCAGTTCATTGTGACATCTGTAAATATGTTGCAGATGCAGGCTCTGCAGTGCCAAAGAGCTATTGGTACTGGCTTTATTTTCTACTAATGCCTCTATCAATGTAAGTCTGTTCAGATAAACTGCTTTACTGCCCTTCCAAAACTCTTCCAAAATTCCTTAAAATTAACAATTTTTTAAGCATTCTTACAGGCATTAACAAGGAGTATTTTAGTGTGATAGTTCACTAGTGGTACTCAGTTTCAAACAGTACTTGGAGGAAAAAAATCCCAAACCAAAACAGACCCAAAAAACCCGAACAACCAAAAAAACTTTATCAGCCCACATTATTTATTTATTTAAATACTCTCTCAAAAATAAATAAGAGCCAATCTTCTGATTATTCAGTGAATGCTTAAGTGTACACCCTATGTATATACACCTTATGTGTGATTCACAGCTAAGTACAGAGTTAAATAAATGGATCTTTTGCAGAAATAATTAGTAATAACACTTGACATCTGTCTTTTTGCAAATTTCCTTCCTCAGAAATCTTGCAGGCAATGTGTTTTCTCAGGGAATGTATTGTCTCAGGGTCCTCCTGTGCGAACTTGTAAGTTAGCTCAAGGAAAACAAGAGTGATCTGGGAAAACTTTCATATATGAAGAAACATCCCCTCTGCAGGCCTAATCAACACCCACCAATGGTGGTGGAGAAAGCTCCCTTTGATTTGAGTGGCAACTGGTTTGAAACCTTTAATTTGGTATATATCTTAATCAGGACAAAAAGCTGTTCTGTGAGGTCTCCTGATTGAGCAGATATTATTGCCCATAAATGGATAACCCTTGCCTCATTTGCTCAAATACTGCTTCTTTTTTTCATACATTAATCACACCACAATGAAATAGAAATCAGTCCTGATCAAGAGAGTTCACTAATGTCTGAGTTTTAATGAGAGGATTTTTGTGTCAAAAGGCCACTGCATCTTTTCTAACAAGACATAAAACCCAGCTTCCAACAGCCCCCAGGAAAGACTTTTTATTCTGAGATTAGTTTTAGAAAGATTTATGCCTTTTACTTTTCCATCAGTTCTACGTGACTGCAGCCGATGTACTAATGAGAAATAAAGTTAATAAAGACAATAGGGTGACATTCAACTTGAAAATTTTTGAAATCACCTATAGGTGTGACGACTGGTTAGATATTAGAGAACAAAAGGCAAAAGCAGAAACTGAGTAGAAACATTTAATAATAATAATAATAATAATAATAATAATAATTGAATCCATTAGTATAAACAGGAGTATGGTTCTAAGAATTTCTCTCAGGCCTTTTGACCAAAAATGTGTGATTTCAGCTTGTGAATCCATTTTAGCCTGTAGCATGGTCTTTGGTTCGTAGAATTTACAATAAACCTGGGGAAAAAGAAGAACTAGCTTATTCTGGAAGGGTAATCATAATTTATATTAGCTCTGGAAAGATTTGATGCAGGTGTGCTGCAAGACACTTTGTGTACCAGTGCTAACATAGTGGCTAAGTTTTTACCCTACAGGCAGAGGACAGGAGCTCCTGAGTCTGGCATCCATCCATGGCTGGAGGGAACAGCCATCATTAGAGTGTCAGTGACACCACCCACTTTTTCATGCATGGTATGTGTGTCTGTGTGGGTTTTTTTAAAGAGTGAGCCCTCAAAAGGTGCATGAGCTGAGGAGAAGGATTTGGACACTGAGTACCAAACATCACACACCACCTAAGTGCCTAGTTCAGTGTGGTGAGGGACACACTAGGTTCCCACCCTAATGTGCCTCCCTGTCTCTGAGCTCCAAATGAAATGCTGAGGGGATAACAGCTTTTATTTTCACCTCCCACAGTCTATGACTCCAGTTGTAGCAAGGCTTTCTGCTCCCCAGAAGTTAGCTAAATAATATGCCATTAAAGGTGTTTTTTTTTTTCTTCCTTTCCAATGGTGCATGGGATTCTTCACAAGAGAAAACCTATTGTGAGAGTCTTGAAACTAGGATAAGCTAAGAAAAGCCACCTGTGGGAGTGTCCTCAGACTTGAGGCAGAGCTTGCAGGTAGATGGACCAGCCAGCTGCAGTGAAAAAAGGCCACTTGGGGAGACTTCCCCAGAAACGCACCAGAAATCAGTGGAGCAGAAATCTTATCCCCAGAAGCTGCTTGGTTGGCCTCCATTAGCAGCCCTTACTGCCTCAAACCAAGCACCTCACCAAATCACGACACCAAAAAACGCTATGAACACCCAGGAACTTCTGCTGCCTTGTTTTCTGCCAGGCCTCCATTATCACACTCATCAGAACAAAGCATTCTACTGCAGTTTCAGATATTCTTAGCTGACATGTGCTGGCAGTTGTACTAGACAGACCCAATCAGTGTGTTATTTTGTTATTAACTATTTATAACAGCACTTCTCCAACTTTGCTGTCAGTTTTGCTCTATGCCTTAATGGAGGCATTTTACTGATTTCGCAGGTTAGCTTTATGTATACATTGTATGTATGGAATCCTTAGAGGGTTATCATGTACCTAGGTCTGCCCAGTGGATTGAAGAAGAAATTTAACACCTACAGTCCTGTTGCCCAAAAGGTTTTTACACTTAGTCCTGGTTATATCCCAACAGTTACACTCAGACTTTGCTCAGGGTACGTACCAGCAGGTGTTGTGCCTTGCACAACCAGTTGAACTTGCAAAAAATCCACAGATTATACTGAATTATGCTAAAGCTGTGCTACTCCTCTCCAGAGTCTGGGAGATGTTGATGTGCATCCACCTGCAAACACATGTCTATGTAAACACTGTGAGCAGCTCCCAAGTGTGAAATGGGAAATGGATTTAATGCTGCAGGTAATAATGCTGTGCTGCATTTCCCATAAGGTTTGTTGGGGCGACAGGGTTGAGGGTGAGGGGGAAGGCACAATTTTTCTTTTCAGCTGGAGGCTCAATGGCCTCACCATGTTGGAGAGCCCCTGTAAGACACGCAAATGTTTCTTGCTTAAGGCCAGGCCCTGGCTTTGCCCCAGGCTGTTGCTTAGAAATGGAAAGTGTTATAGTATATGAGTTAATAGAGAAGAAAAAAGGCAAATTAATAATGAAGTAGACTGAACTTTACCAGCACTTCTGCTCTATTCCTCTCTCAGAGGATTAAAGAGATGGTACAGAGACGGTTTGTTAAACAAATCTGTTCAGCTTCTGACCTTCACCGCTGCTGAACAATTTTCTTCTTCCATAACCATCTCTCTCATTTGCAGAGAGAGAAATAAAAAATGTCTGCAGTAAGTTATAGAACAGGGTGCACTGTTTGGCTGAGACATGTGCTCTTTGTGACTTGGGTGAGCCTGAAGCATATGATACAGGACAAACAAAGCTGCAGGGCAGCTTACAGCTAGTCCTGCCTTAGTCACCATCAACACGACAAATGTTGGAATGCCTTCTGAGGCACTCTTTGGATTGAAATAACTTCATATCTTAGAGTCACTTTGAGTTTTCCTTTTTTCATTTCAGACTTTGGCTGATATACCAAAGTGTAATCCTATCTTAAAAGAATGTTTCTGCCTGTTTTCCTCCATGCTCTCTCCTCCCTCCCCTCTCCACCAGCTATTCTCTTTTCCTCTTCCATTCCCAGCTCTGGCTTGTTGCAGTACTAGTATATACACTTTAAAAATCTAGGAGCTGGCTCCTAGATCTGATCTTTTCCATTATTGGAATGTTTAAAGTCACTGTCAACTGCAACAGAAGAGTAGGGGAGGAGGTTATCTTATGACCCTTTTGTGCAGTCTAAGATAATAAATTCAAAACCTGTAGATAAAAGCTCTCATACAGGATTACACAAATAATAATAAAGCCTGGGAATCCTAAATGAATAACCAAGCAGGACAAAATGTGAATGTGAAGGAAAATATCTGATGAAACCCTAGCTTTGGCCACATTTCCTTTTTCTAGGAATAACAATTTTTTTTTCTGAATTTACTTTAAAGCCAATTCACTATAAGCATTGAAAGTAAATACACAGATTTTCAAGAGCCTCAAATATGACCACTTTGCAGATAAATTTTGTAATCATTTCCAGACCACAATAAGCAGAAAAAATGTTTTATTTGATATACAAAGGAATGTATCCATCCTTGCACCTCTATTAACACAACTTGTTAGTCTTTGTGTGTCTGTATTCCCAGCCACAGGAGCCAGAAATACCCATGTCCCTGTTTTGGGTTAACTGTCTCCTCTTCTCCGAGCTCCTTCTGTTACAATAAATGCATGTGTATCCTAGCCAACGATAACGCATTAACACTTATAAAACCACCTACATATAGTTTTCGCTAAATTTAAAATATTGACTCTTTATAGCTTTTCCATAGCCTGTTTTCAGCATCCTTCAAAACGTCCTCATTGCTTGCTAGTGAATCATAGAGGTCCCAGTCCTAACTGGTGCTTACATGCTTAAATTCACTCCTTAACCTGTCTACAAATGGGAAGTCTCAGATATGTGTGGGTTTGGTTGGGAATTTCATGGAGGTCTACATAATATCATAGCACATTGCACAACAAAAAGATCCTTAATGTATATGTGTACAAAACAGCTCTCTTTTATGGAACAAGCTTTATCTGGGATGTTCTCAGTGCTACCCTGTGCTTTAGGCAGCTGTAAAAAAAAAGTTTGTTTCCCAACATCAGACTGTTCCAGAGGCCACTGAGGCTGTGTCTTTTTAATAAAATAATTCAATTTTAGGGTACAACATACCAGTGTGAGATGCTGCCTTCACATGATGTACAGAACTGACTTAGTGCAAATTCATTCTACCAGTTGAAATTCCTGTAAAATTTTTGAAGGGGTAACTTTGTCCCACAGTACACCAGGTATCTGTCTTCATGCAGCTGACACAGAGCCAGCTGAACACTGCACAGTGTGTTCTGGTCAATCAAAAGGAAATGCAGTAGTGTTCTCACACAGGGCTTTCATATTTGTATGGCGAGTCAATCTAGAGCAAGCTGATCTGCTATTACCAGACAACATCAAGCAGGTAATTGGAAGTGACATTAAAAAATTAGATATTTTTCTCACAAGCCTGGAGAAGGGACCAAAAGTTGTGTCTGTTTCAGAAGAAGGAGGATTCTTCTTCTGAGGAAGAAGTCATTTTTCTCATCCTGAAGATAGATTGCCACTCATTGATATTTCAGCATCCTGGCAGAATTCCCAGCCACTCCTCCAAGCTGCCACTGAAGCCAGATGTGGTTGCAGCCCTGGGAGCACTACAATAGAATGGAGAGCCCCAAAAAAGTGGGCTACAAAGAAGTTTTTTAGTGAATAACAAGTTAATTGGATAAAAGTAATAAAATATTTTCACAATTAAAAACTATGGAATAAAAAAGGGTTACAAGTAGAGTTTTAAAATCCTGTTGGTCTTTAAATAGTTAAATATTTTAGTCTAAACATAAATAACATAACAATTATTTTCAAAGTGAATACATTTACCACTTCTGTAGATATCTTGAAATTAGTTCTTTTGTTATAGCTCTAGGCACTTTTTAAGCAAATCCATCCTCCACTACATCAAACTGACTTTGGCTCTCTTCTCCATTATCTAAATAAAATGAACACCTGATCGAACCCTGAAGTGGCATCTTTGATGGATCCTTTGCAAAGACGTGTGTTTTTTGTCCCTGATGTGGGAACAGTGCAGGGAGGATGCCAGTGGAGGAGGATGTTGATATTGATGCAATTTGAGCAATTGTGTTTGTAACTGAAGGCTGAATCCAAGCAGTCTCAAAGGGAATCAAATGCACCAGAATAAATCAGTGAAATTCAGATGTGTGAAGTACCTTTGAAATGGAAATGGATTGAGTCATTGTAGCATTAGGACATGATTTATTTTACTGAATGTACAGATGATTTCTATTTATATATATATATATATGTATATATATTTGGATTTAGACTTGATGATCCTTATAGCTGTCCTCCAATGTGAGATATTCAATGATTCTATGATATGAATTTTTTGTTACATGTTAGCCAGTGTTAATGACTTCAATGAAACAATTGTATTATTGACTGCCATGTTCTTCTAGAGTTTTAGCTGAAATTTCTTTTGTACTTTAATAGCAGTCTGCTTTATTAAGATTTTACAGTGAGTTTAATTTATGTTAGTTGATTAACAGTGTTATTAGGGAGGATCAATAATGGGTTTGAAGTATAAGTTGCTTAAGTCTATTTAATTTAGTGAAAGGTTTGCAAAAGGCTTGGAACAGTTTGAATTCCATTCATGATGTTTCAGGTACGGCAGTTTTAACTGACTTGCTCTACACTGATTTTTTGAATAAAGTCCAATAATGCTTTTGTTTGTTCCCTTTTTTTCTTTTTTCCACAGAAAAATACATAAAACTTAACATTAGTGGGAGATGTGATAGTGATGGTGATGGGTCACCATTTCTTGCTTCCTCACTGCTGTCTGCCTGTCCTTTCATGAGTGAAATACAATTTTTTTTCTCAGTCTTTTGCCTTCTTTCTGCCCCAGAATGTTTTTACTTACACATTTTAAATCCTTCTCTTTTGTCTTCAGGAAAACAAATCCCTACATGAAACCTTCACCTCTTCCTGTCCTTATCTTTTCTTTACATACTTTATACATAGGCATTTGCTACAAAGAAATTAGTAAATATAAATATGTAAAAGGAGAACAAGGAACTAACCTTTAGTCAACAAAGCCAAAATACTTAAATTTGTTCAGTGACACCACCAATGTAGGAAAGTGTGAATGCAGAACTACCTCTTTGATAGAAACAGCTTCAGCATCAATGAAATCACATCTGCTTGCTGTCTTAGGCTTAGGTCTACTCTTGTAGTCTCAGCATGATATCCCAGTTTTTTAAAGAAGCAGAAATGCTATATATCTTCGGACCTTATTCTAAAGGCCTCTTGAAGACTGGAAAGATACTTTTAGCTTCCATGGACTGTGAACTGTCTTAGTGCTCAGCTTTTCTCACCAAAGCCCACAAGGAATTTCAGTGCAAGTCTGCCACAGTTTTGCCAGTGGCCTTGATCAGCATAAAAGTCTCAAATGAAAGAAACTGAAATGAAGAATTGGAAAAAATTGATGCACTAGTAGTAAAAGATAAAATAATTGCACTTCTAGAGAGCTTCAGCACCACAACATTGAGTTTTCTGCAAGAAAGCTTCCAGATGGATATGAATTTTTTAAAAAATTGAACTTAAACCAAAAATATTAGGGAACCACAATCCCAAGATGCAGATATGTTCACTAATGCTAAATCCTATATAGAAGGACTATTATTGGTTGTTAACAAAAGCAAATATTTTATTGTCAGTTGCACATTAAAGATACTATATGAAAAGCCCATACTAGCTAGCTATTTCCAAACTGCATTCTGAAGCAAGGACTCTGAAACTTTTTCTAAGGTCTCTAACTTTTTCAATTTCTCTGGACTGGGAAAAAAAGAGTGGCTAATTACCAAAGGTCAAATTAAAGGTTACTGGGATGAATGATATCTTTAAGAGCTATGTCTGCTATCTGATGTTTTATGCTTATAAAAGCTTGATGCTTCTCCATGAAAAATGAAGAACAATCTGAACTTTTGAAGTAACATGTACTCCATTGCTTACAATACAAACCTTTTGTCTTGGACTTGTCTGTGACAGTAGTCATGAGAACATTAGGATCAGGCAACTTGGTTCCTATAAGTCTTTTAGTAGGTGAAAAGCCCTCAAACAATTCAAACTCCAAAAATCCAAAGGCAATTCTCTTCCAAGATCTTTAAAGGGTCTTGAAATCATTACAGGTAAAAAAAAAAAATAGCCTGACTGCGAAAAGATCCATTTAATATGGCATTCATTGTGTTTCCCAAAACAAGGTCCTGCAAACAATATGCTAAATATTTCACAATAGCAGATGAAAGATGTGGCATTCATCTAGTTTTATTCTCTGTACTCCAAGGGGAAAAAGGTCCACTCTGCGTGTTCATCTAGGGCAGAGACAGAACATGCATTGGTTATAAGGTTTACAGGGCTCCCATACTTTGCATTAAAATCTAATTCAAATGAAGTTTCCTTGTGTTTTGTCTACTAAACTTCAAATCCATTTAGCTGCAGTACCATGGGTTTAAAAACAAAAACAAAAAAGCAATAAAAAGGAGGCAAGAAATGATCCTTGATTTGAGACCATCTCATACATTTAGAAGACCTTGGGTAAAATCTGATTCCACTGAAGCCAGTAAATTTATTAATTGTGAAACAGGGCACACTTTTATCTTCAGTGTCTTCACCTCTGTATAATAGTGACTTATCCGACCTGTTATTGAAAGAAAAAAATGTATCAAATTCAAACAAAGGGAAAAAGCTTTATTGTCTCCTGCTGGCAGTACTTTGCTGCTCTCTCTTAACCAAATACAGCTTCCATAGCAGCTTCTTAATATTTATTGACATACATATTAATATTTTTAGCATTTATCCCTTCATTTTCTATTTGGTTTTAATATGATAATCTCTGCCATTTTCTACCATTTCAAGGTAGTGCTACCACTACCTTGATTCCAGATACTGAAACTGATTTCTTATTCTTTATTTCTGAGTAGTCTATGTCCTTTCCTTCCATCTTTAGGATGATTGAAACAATCACTGTTGTCTTTATCACTTACTACCCGTGACTCCCTCAGACCCATTTCTGTAGTTGGTGGAATGGAGGAGGATGATCTCCTGTGACTCAACTCTGCTCCTACCATCACCATACATAAAGGTTTTACATATATACATACATACATATATATATGCCTATTACAAGTACAGTACAATTCTGATAGGTGGATGATGAGGCTCTTACTCCATTAAGAACTTCTGACAGCAAGACACCAAGTTCCAGCTGCATAAGGCAATAGGAATATTCCACTTAGCTCGAGTTGTTATAGATTTTTCACTTTCTTCCATGAGCCTGGCAATTGTATTTTGAGAGGTGTTTACAGTCCCCAAAGTGTAAAAGAGATTATTTTATTTTATGTGTTCACATAATTTTCTTATTATGTACTCTCTTCAATTACTTTGCTGTTATGACATACTGAAGAGTAATAAGCATGAAAGTAGTGGTTTTATATTGCCATTTTCTGTTGATTTTGGTATAACTAATTTGTACTGACATAAATACCAGATTAATAATAATAAGGATATGACATTTCACGGTGTTATGTTGTTTTGTCTATAAAAAGACCCTATGCTGTCCCAGTTAAAAATAATTCAGGATCTCTGGCCTTTGTTGTCACATGATTTTCCAGAGCTTATCAGACATCATAACATTTTAGCCTTAAATGTCTTCAGTTCTCTGCTTGTCAGTGAGTGAAGATTCAGCCCTCTGTGACAGAGATTTCATCCCATGTCAGCTGGGCATCCAGCAAGCTGAATGGGATGACCACCATTTGCTGGGAGTACTGGGAGCAGGCCAACAGGCTTCCTTCTCTCTTGCACATGCCTTTACAGCATCCAGTGCACAGCTTGTTTGTTCACCAGAGAGTGACTTTTTCAACTCCTTTTTGTAGGTATTATCAATAATTTTTAATGAAGTACTTTTTGGGGGAGTAATAATTTAGATGCCATGGCTCACAGCACCTAAAGAAGAGAAAATAATGATTCCCTGAAAATTAAGACAGCTTATATTAACTAACAGTGAAAAATACCTCACCTGGTTTTCACACCATGTCTTCAGAAGATGTCTCACACATTCCTTCTCAACATCATTTTCAGCTGCCCATTCCTGTGAGAATATGAGACTGTTAAAGCTGATTTTCTTACACATGGTCTCTCACTCAATTTTTAAGTGTCATCAAAGGCGCATTAGACACTGTAGTAATACTGAAGAGCTTAATTTCTCTGTCTTGTTTTCAACTTTTTACCTGACAGTTTCCTTTAGTGCTGGGTGGTTCTGTTACTGTGAGAAATAGTGAATAATCAGTCCTTATTTGCCATTTCTACATAATTTTAAAATTATAAATTTAATACTAATATTTAATATTGATAGTTTCATTACGTTATTTTAAGATATCATGTCCTGCCTCAGTCTTCTCTTTTCCACATTGGAAGTCTATTTTGTTTTATACCAATTGCAGTCATGTGGTAATCCAAGTTTCCTTTACTTGAAATTTTTCTAATTCTCCAACATTATCACAGACTTGTAGATTTATCCATATCTGTTTTAAATGGCAATGATCAGTGATTCCAAGTCATTAGAGTAATTGATGATTACTATCACCTGCTAGACTGAAAAAGTCTGAATAAAGGTATTTTTCCCATGTGTTTGTTACTTTGCACTAATGCCATCAGAGTCAGGACAACTGTGTGGTAGGACAGCAGCTGGTGAGTCTGGGTGCACATTTCAGGCTCTCCAAAACAGAGGTAAAGGTTCAGGGACTGGAAAAACAGAAACACAAAAAGTCCACATCTCTTTAGGCATCACATTTCTCCCACAGACTCCCCTATCTTTGGTGTCCAGAGATCCAGACAAGGGTGGAGGAGGACCATAGGAATACTGCTGTGTGTAAAGGCCTGAAAATGCTCAGCTAGCCTACATGTGGAAGCAGCTGATATCCACTGGGTGCTTCTGGACTGGGGTTCTTCTCAGAGCAGACGGATAGGGTGGGATGCACTCTGAATAGAGGACACAATAATTAAGAAGAATAAAAATACCCATCTGTCATAATGCATCCTGTGCTGAGCATAGATGATTCTGCATAGAGTTATATTCATGACAGTGTTGGTAATTAATAACCTTGCTCTTCCAGAGTAGTTATCCGAGATTCCCACTTTGTGGTTCCACAGTGTTCTGACACTCATTTCTTGACTGGGAAATCCAAAGTCCTGCTTCAACACTGCATCTTCCTCTGGTAGAAAACTCCATTGCTGGGAGGAACCACACTGCTGAAGTAGAAAAAAATCAGCTGTTCACAGCTTGTGACGGTACCTTGTGCACAGTGAGGATTTTTAGTCCATTGGAGTTAATATCATGCTTCCAGCCTGGTGTGGTCCCATCACAGTGTGCTTCTAACCTAGATTGTTGAGGAATGGATGCATCCTTCCAGCACCCATTCAAAGAAATGGTGCTCCAGCGGGATCTGCTCTCAGGCAACAGAGCATCAACAGGTGCAAGATAAGGATACTCTGGGCTGCTGGTCAGGTGAAAGGCTGAGAAGTGTGCCATCTGTAAAATCTTGAGCTGCAAGAAGCAGGGGCTAAATTCATGCTCAGGTGACCTATTTATTGTCCTCCTTTACCCCCCATTCCAGTCTGCTACCACTTCATGTCAGGTTAGGAACAGGAGCCGCAGGAATACTAAAGTCCCGCGCTGCTGATAGCACCGTACTTCACACAGGGAGCAGGGTAGACAGTGAGCAAGCTGCAGGGTGGATGTGCCAGGGCTGGTATAAAGGTGCTATCTGGGCTGCAGTGTGAGCACAGCTGGGTGTTCTGACACACACAGTTAATCCAGCTGGTAAAATCTCAGCACTCCCCTACAAAAACAATGGCAGTGCAGATATGGGGACTTCTGTGAGAGCTGGATCAAGACCATGCTTTTTGTAAGTGTAAACTGAAGCTTTTAAAAATAGTAACAGATAATGTTTTAAGAGCATAAATAAGTAATGGAGTGGTTCACTTAACAGGAATACTATCATTCTAAATGGTAGGAGAACAAATTAAGGCACTTAGTTTTGCTTCAAATTAAACCATGGCTTTTCTTATGTGCATAAAATTAAATGTGTGCACAAGATGCTGCTGAAAGACTGGACATTGATGCTTAAATCAATTCACATACTGTATTTTCAGGTGCAATTCAGTACAACTGAACCACTGCACAGAATTTCATGGACTCCATTAGCCTGTCAGCAAGGGATCAGAGAGTCATCTGTGTAAATTGCTGTAAGGCAGTGCTAGTGGCAGTCAGGCCCCAAGAATGTAACTGGGATTTAAATCCTACCTGTGATAATAATGTCCATGGATTTTTGTGGGCTGTTGAGGGGAGGAGAAGTCCAGGCTAATAAGAGAATTTTTTTTATCTTTATCTGATCTACTTAATAATTTTTCAAGCCTCATATTTACTGAAGCGCAGGTCAAAATGAAATAAATATTTAAAAGCACAAAATATGACTTGATGGGGTTAGGAGGAAATAGAGGCTTATTTTATTATCCCCCTCTGAAAAATAAAAGCAAATTTAAGAACAGCTGAAAGGATCGTTAGGCAATGACTGAGATAATGATATATAGCATCCTCTCAGCTCTTGCCTTTTGTGCAAGTGTGCTGTGTGCTTCAGCTTGAAGGCAGAAGAAGCAGCTTTCATTCACCCCTCCTACACTGTGTGGGACTGTCAAATGACAGTCCTTGAAAGTAATCATTATTATGACATAACAAATGGAGGATTTGGAGGGAAAAAAGGAAAGCAGCCATTAGCAACTTATTCAAGTTGCTATTTCTGTTGTTTTCATTTATGGATTGCTTTCACTATGACAAATATAAAAATTGGAATAAAAAAATACTTAAAGTGCAAGTTTTAGACCAAACAATATGTTTTTGACTGTAGTCTTTCCGTACATGCTGAAAAACTGAAATCAATGTCTAGGATGAAAAAGCACAGCTTTTACACTTTCTATAACTCTGATTATCAAATTCCCACATTTAATAAACATACCCATTATTTAATGGCAGGCTGGAAGTTTAAAAAAAATTAGTTTAGTTTGAAATCAGGCAATAGAAACTGCCTTGTTTTATTAGGGAAAAAGTGAAGGTTTTTGCTTAAAAGAAATTTTGCAACAATCAGTTTTTGTTAAAAATCTAAAAGGTAATTGTATTTTTCATGCAACTAAGAAATGACAAGTAGAACTAAGATTCCTTGTAACATGCATTTAATCTCTCCTTATATTAAAAAGATTGCTTTAAACTTAAGTTTTTGGATCTTACAAGATGTCTCCTGGAAAATCCTGACTTGGACTACAGACATGTTAGGTCTTTGGGACTAATTCTTAATGCTCACTGGAAGTAGTCCAGAAATGGGTAGAATAAATTGCTATTTAACATGAGAAAGAGGGTAAGAATTTATCCCCCATTGGAGATTTTTCTATAAATATCTTATTTTATCATTGGGCTTCCCATGGTTTTTACCATCACTAAAGCCTCTATTTCTCAATTGATACTTAGTAAAGCTCTTGACCATGCTTGGGTTTTAAATACTTGCTTAACAGCTGCTAGCAACACTGGAACCTAAATGTACATTCAAGTATTTTCCTGCAAAAGGCTGCGTCCTGTCTCTTGCTCTGAAACTTGGCAGAACAAAGACTCAAATCACAGTTAGTGGCAGAAATTTTGCTTACACTCTCCTCAGCACGTAAACTGTTATTTTATCTCACTTCAAGTGTACATACATACATGCTGATAATAAAATATTAGAGTACCTCCAATATAGACATGATGCTGTAGCTCTCAAATTCCCATGACCCCAGCAACACATCCCTGATTTAAGAAGTTTACATCACCTGAGCTGCAGGCAAAGTATCTTTATCCCCAGACAAGTCCATGTGAACCAACTATAGGACTCTGGGGCTGTCTCTAATTTAGATCAACAGTGGCAAAAGTAGCTTAAGCAAATTTATGAACTTCAAGCTTCCTCTGGATTTAACCTTTCTCTGAGCCTCCTTGTTGTGTATGCGAGGTTTTGGCTTTTATATGGCTGTACTGGATCAATACAGCTAAGCTGGAACTCTGCACAGTTTCTAAAATTTTCTTTTCTGGATGAAATAAATTTTTCTGGATGGTTTTCTGAGGAAAATGACAGTCCATAGAAAACAGAACAAAATTTGTGATCCTGGTATATTGGTGTGATTTGCTAACCTAAAATTCTTTTACTTACATTTCACTACTCAGAAAACTTATCATAGGGTGAGATTTTTGGTTTCTATCTAAATGGTCTCACCTCTAAAAAGAAAAATATAGTGAGAATTCACTTTTCTCTTTATCTGCACGGTGAGTAATGAATTAACTTTATGCTTACCTTTCTCTAAGTTTGCCTTAAAGATATTTCAATTTACCTATAGTTCTATCTTATTATGAACTTCAGCTTTACTGAAAAATTATTTCCTCTATCAAAAGGGAAATTTTTAAACAAAATTATGCACCTGCCACATGTTGTGGAGGTCGACAGAGATTTAATTCTGGATAGTTAAGGAGTGAGTTCTGCAATTTAATGCTATGTTTAATTTACATAACAATGGTGTAGGACCTCAGATTCCCACCTGCTTGACAAAGAACAGTGTTGTCTTCTGCTTCAAAGACCTTATAGTTTAAGGTGAACGTGTCACCTCCTGTTCTGCTCGACAGATGATCAGAAACTGGGACAGGTCTTTAATTTTGTGTCCTGAGAGAAGAGCATTAGCAGTAAAAAGTTTTGAAACAGTTTAAACCATGGATTAAAACCAAGGCAAGGACACTGGATAGTAAATTCAACCCTCTGGCCTGATGAATTTTCCTACTTAAGGTTACTCTTAAATTTCTATTTATAGATTATAATGGAACTCTACACAAACAAGGGGTCTCCATAATAGCACCTCCATTCCTGAGAAACCCTGAGGTGTCCTGCTAGTACTGCATGAACTTTATCTCCGTGTTAACTTTGTCAAAAACTACCACTGATTATTTATTCATTAATTCATTCTTTCCTCTGTTTTTTTTTAAGACATAATTCTCTGTGTGACAAGTGGTGACAGACTGAGAGGCAGAAAGGCTTCCCTTTTTCCCTGTAAGAGGCACAATGAAATGAGTAGATGAGTTTCCACTGCTGAGCCTTTATGCCTCATGTCACATCTATGAAGTTAAGTACTCAAGGTCAGAGGGTCTGCTTCCATGTAGGCAGGTGTAATTCCATTAATTTTGTATCATCAGCCACACTTGCATTTTGGTTCTGAGAATATCCCTGATAACTCTGATTAGATGAAATGCCAATTGAGATGTGGACAGCCATCTTCAGGAAGCTGACTCAATATTACTCATTTTATGAAGGCAATCGAACTCAAATAGGAACTTCCAGGCATCTTGAGATAATCTGCTGCATTTGAAATAGCAAGTAGGAAATCAAAGAAAGGCTGAAAATCTCTGTCTGCCAGGCAGAGCTGAGGGTCCATCACCCTGCAGGTGAGGAGCTGGGAGCTGATATTCTCAGCGAGGCAGGTAGACCCTCTACTGACACCATCCAGGGCTGTCCCACTTCTCCTAAGCCAGGAATGCAGAGCAGACCTGTAAAAGCAGCCAGCATCAGACACAGAGCAGCATTCACCCTGCAAATCCATGGTGATGAGACAAGTCCAACGTGAAGCCAGAAAGTCAATGCAGAAGCTCAGAATCAGAGTAAATATAAGTGAGACACAAGATGGAGCACACTTAAGGCTACAGAACAGCTGAAGTTCACCTCAGGTGGGGACCAAGAACAAAAACTTCTGCTATAAAGCAGCTCCCAAAAGAAGGAGAGACAGCCTCCTCTGAGGCTCTTACAGCTCCCGTTCATGGGTGACCTGGCCTTCAGCATTGCCATCCAAATGCCTAGGAGGGAGAGACTGTGCTCCAGACCTTTAACATCCTCATCATCTTGTGCTGCAGGATACCAAATAAATAGACTGGGACAGGTCTTGGACCTCTGGATGCAAATGAGCATCCTGACCCTGTACTGACTCCACTCTGGGGCAAGACCTGGGTGTGGTTCAACTCCTTTCCTTCATGCCTCTTCAAAAATGGGCGTCAGCTCATTGGTGAACTACGATGCAGAGCAGATGAGATGACTAGATGTTATCCAATTTTTCTTCTTTTTTTTCAGTCAGCCTTACATTTGGGAGGGAAAAAAGGAGAAAAAAAATAGGCAATTAAAGCAGCATTGAAACATGCAGTTATGATAAATTTGACATGGATTTGCTAAGTTTTGGTCACAGTGAAAACAGCAATAATGCTAGGAATGTCAAAGCAGTTCAGTTTTACATTTTCTAAAATATCTTTATATGCACTTCCCAAATTTCTTAATTTCAGACACTAAATAGAAGCAAAGACACAACAGGGTGGCTTGGCAATGTTATCAAGGTAAATGTGATCCCTTTCTACTAGTTGAGAAGTCACACAGTCCGATGATGGTGAATGAATGGACATTCATTCTTTCACATTTACAGTATCCTAGCTGCCATGTTTTAAGGTATTCCAAGTTCCTGTCAGACATAATGGAACATGTGCTGAACCAATGGCAACATGCAGGCTCCTGATGGAGGCATTGGCAGAATGGCATATGTGGGTTATGCCCAGGTGCTCAGGCACTTGCATCCTGCTCATCTGCACACTCCCTTCTCTGTTGCGGAGTATTTCAACCAGTGTATTTTGTTATAGCAGGGAATGCCATGTGAACTGTCTGGTGCCACTTGGCCTTGCGGCTACACAGTGGTCCAGTGGTCCATATCCTCTTTTGTTTCTGAGTATGCATGTTGCCAGAGGAGAGACACTGAGATGTTCCAATATCTTGTCCTTCCCATCTTTCCAGACTCACTCTGGCTGTTCTGGATTGCTGCTCACCTCACATGGGTGGACTTTTGCCTTCAACAGGCTTGAACTCATTTGAATGTCCCTTAGAAAAGTGCCCATGGAGGCTGATAGCTTCATTCATTTTACAGCTCCTTCAGGAAATGTAATTTCTCGCACCCTCTCACCAAGGCTGGATGAGAGCACTCCTAGCTAAGGACAGCTTTGGCCGGATAGATTTCAGACACGCTGAAGCACAAAGCATCGGGCACTAGTGGAAGCTCTGAGAGGTAAGCAAGCTTACTGACATCAGGCATGAACTACCCAGATACCTTCTCCTTCTCCTCAGTCCTCTTATTTTGCTGTAATCCCTTTCTTGCTTTTTAATCTGTCAAACATCCAAGAATGAATCATTCTACTTTAAATTTAATACCTAGGGGTTTTTTTGTTTTTAATTTGGTGAGGGGATTTTTTTCCATGTTTTGATTTGGCAGTAAAATGGAAAATGTAATTATTCTTATATCCTTAATCCTTATGGCTTTGTTGCACATATAGGATGGTGAATGAGCAAGGTAGTCAGAAGACAAAAAATTAATAGTGTCAAGTATTCAATAGGTTTTACATGCACTGTTCTTTTGGAAGCAAAGTTTGCCAGGACAGTGGATGAAATTTAGTTCACACTAGCAAACTTGCTTTTGCTTGGATAATGAAATTCCTAGGTCAGAGGGAAGCAGAAATAAAAATTCGTAACACTGGTTCTGAAATAGAAGATTGTAGAGCTAAAACATTTTCTAGAATATACACTAAAGACTAGAAGGCCATGAGAAGTTATCAGGATCCCATATTCTTACCTTCCATGGAGTTTGGGCAAAATTGTCCCTTCTTGTACTATTGTGCATTTGAAGGGAAACACAAAAAGGTCTCTGCTGATGTTAGATCTTATTGTCTGTTTTTTTATTGACCAGACTTCCCTCCTATAAAGACACACCAATTTAGCTGAACAATATCTATTTTCATTATTTCAATGGGCAGGCATTAATGAATTTTACCTCTCTTAGTGGTGGAGTGAAGCTACCCCATGTCAGTGGGAGCACAGTCACACATCCTTGAATCCCTGTTTTCCAACAGGCAACAGAACCCAGGACAGACAGACAGTAAATCTACCACACCCAACACAGTCTTTTTTACTTATTTCTGCCTTTGCCGTTTTTAAAGTAGCCAACAGTGCTGGAGTCTCTGAGATATAAACTATTGAACTAACGTAAAGAGGAAAGCCCCATGCCTGAGCACCTCAGTTCCTCCTGTCCTTCCTTACTCACCCAAAGCACACAGATCCTGCTACATCTGATGATGGCAGCAAAACCACTCCTTTGTCAGTGACACACAGCACCAGCCTAAAAGTGTGAGGTGCAGAGGCTGGCTAACAGGTAAAGGAAGAGGATTAAGTTATTATCAAGAGCCCAGAACCTGATGTGTAGAATTAATACATGTGTTTCAATACAGAGACCAATGGATGTTTTGCCTGGATAAAGACCGTGAGATAATAATAATTTAAATATGTAGCCTAGGTGCCTTACACAGCATGAGTTACAGACTATGAATGAGCTAGACTTTGACCTTCAGGATTGCAGAATTTGGTTCTGGACTGTTAATAAATTTTTGTTAAAGGCTCATTCCTTTAATTTTCTGCGCATACTGGTTCAAAAACTAAAGTGTTTAAGGGCCAGTTTAAATGTAAGCACAAGAGTAGTGTCAGTGCTGTCCATGGCACTTTGTCTGTCATCCATGCATGAATGGTCTGCTGGAGCAGAGAGAAAATGTTCCACTTCTTGTAAGATCAAGTGTTATGACAGTGTGTGGCTCCCAATGAGTTGTAAGTTTAATCGCTCTGCAAAATATTTCTCTTCTGGTACCAATTTCAGGACAGATATTGATTTCACATCTTTCAAAAGCTTTTCCTCCTGCAATTATGACTGTACTTTCTTGTTCATCTGAACATAACATGAAATAGATATTGCCAGAACAAGGATAAGTAGATATAGGATATCCTTATTACTTTGTCAATTAATTCCCATGTATTATTATGTGGAAAGTGTATTCTATAATAAATATCTTAAAATGCATTGGCTTGCTAGTGTTTGATAAACCATGTTTTTTGGTTAAAAATTGATTTGTACATGTAGGCAGGCTGTACACTCGTCTACAAGTGATTGTTCCTCAGGAAGTGAACACATTGTGATAATTTTTTCCCTCAGTAATCACTTCCTTTTGAGATCTCTGGCACTGTAATCCCTTCCTTTATACATTTTAGGGATTAAGATTTCTTTTCCAGCATAATGGATTTTAAATAACTTAATGACTATATTATAAATAGCATGTATTATAAATTACCTATATTATAAATAACAATATGTAGTCCTTGTGAACACTGAGAATATAAATCAGATTGCTCTTGCTCTTTGCATTATTAGAAAAAAATCCACAATTGAATTACAGTCTTATGTTTGACCATGGACCATGAAATTAGCGGGTAATAGCAATGTACTGAAACTCCTACTCTTTAAAAAGGATCAGGACTAGAAATTATCAAAAAAGTGGTTTTATGAAACTGCTGTTCATGTGCAGCCTGAGTCATTGCTGCACCACATAGAAGAGAAACAGGTGAAAAGTCGAATTTACATTCGGTGGCAGCCGTTATTAGCTAGTGTAAAGAGTAAAGACATATGGTCTTTAAACAGTAAATAACAACACAAAAATATACTGGGGAGTCTCCTATTACGCTTCTCTCATTTTTTTATGGTGACTTTTATGAGTATGCTATTGACTGTTACTGCTCTGCCATTTTGACAGGAAGTATCTTAGAGAGGTGTGAGGTTCATTTAGAAGGTGTAAGCCTCAGATAATGCCTGACCTCCAGGACAGTGCTCCAGATGTACATAAGGACAACCCCCCCACAGGAATATCCTCCTCACTGTATCTTGCACCACCCTAATCCTTTGCAGGATCAGCCACAACATCACTCCGCTGCACAACAGCCTGACAGCCGGCACTGAGCCACAAGGTAGCCACTGATGCCAAAGCCCCAAGTCCAAAGGAATGGGCAGCTGGGGCCAACCCCCTGATTGGGATGTCAGGGAAGGCTGTCCAGCAGTCAGGTGTGAGGCATATGAAGCCTATGGGCCAGCATGACTCATGAAACACAGTGTTCATTGTGTGTTTCACTGCTGTGTATTAAAACAGAAGATCAAGAGATCCTGGTCTGAGAGGAGTGGGACTTGTGTTCCTTTCTGCAAAGCCTGCTGGTTGCATGGTTTCACCAAAGCTGAGGTACACAGAAAACATAATACAAAAGGATTAGAGAAAGAAGACTAAATTTAATGAAACCGTAAAATTCACTGCACATAAATCTAAGCCAAATTCTAAAACGCATCTGAAGGGGACAGAATTTAAATACAAATGTTAAAAATACTACTATGGTATTTGATGCTTCTGTTGCTGTTTTTGTCAATGTCTCTGAAAGCACTTTTGGAATGATGATTCTTGATGCCTTGAAGGGGAAATTTTCTTTCTATATTAAGCTTGAGTAAACTGAGGCTTTGAGAAGTGATTTGTCCAAGTTCAAACATGCAGGGGTAGAGAGCAAAAGCAGCTCTACAAGCTGAAACTCTCCACTGAGAGAGGGCTAGAAAGTGGGAGGGGGCACAGGCAGGACAGCTGGCCTGTAATGAGGAAAAGGATATTCCATACTGTATGATGCTCTGCTCAGCAATAAAAGCTCAGGGAAAGGAGAAGGAAGAGGAACGTCCATGGTTGTGGCATTAGTCTTCCTGAGGTGATGATTAGAGGTGATGAAGCCCTGCTTTTGTGGAAGTGATTGGACATCTGCCTGCTGATAGGAAATAGTGAATAAATTCTTTGCTTTGCTTTTGGGGGTAGCTTTTGTTTCCCGATGAGACTTATATTTCAATGCACAAGCCTCCTCACCTTTGTGTGATTATCTCCTCATCCTGCCAGAGTGAGTGGCTCTGTGGGTATTTGTCTCTAGGCCAGTAATAATCCACCATGAGTTCTCAGGTCTGGTCTGTGCATTAAGTGCTAGGTTTCTGCTCCCAGAGCTAGACTCAGACAACCCCCAGTCAGCACCTGAGCTTTCAGACTTAGAAAAAACCACATTTTCAAAGAAGTCTAGATTAAGAGAAGCCAGTATTTTGCTAAATAAACAAAGAAGCACTGTTCAAAAACTTAGCTGAAGTTAATTTATCTCAACTATCTAAGTGGAATAATCAACTCATCAAACCCATCAATTACTTTAATCAACAGTATCAAGATCTTCTGGTAGAAGGTTTCCATAGAGGAATTTGAGCATAACCAAATATTCTCTTGTGGAATGCCCCTGTTCCTAAGAGACAGGAATTTGATCTTACCTCTCTTGTGTTGCTAATAACTCCTCCCTTGACCCGAACCCTGACCCCACCCCTGCAATACCCTATAAAAACCCCATGACCCTGCCTTTGCCTGGTCTTTCGTCTCCATCCTGCCCCTCCTCCCCGGGGGTAATAAATGGATTCTCGAGCTTTCTGAAACAAAGACCCGTCTCGTGTATTCCTATGCCCGGCGCCGGCAGCTGCGGCCTCCCTGGACACGATGAACCCCATTGCAACACACTGCAACATTCTCTGAACCAATCAGGGAGTATCGTACAGGGATGATTTGTGCACTTGGAGCAAAGTGGTATTTCTTTATTTTATTATTTTCTTTAAAGTACAGATAAATAATAATTTAAAAAAATCTGTAATGAAGCAGTGTTACAGATCTACTTTTCACCTGAAAACATGCAATAACATTGAAGCAAAAAACCAAAGTAGGTTGTCAGCCTCACTATTTTGTCAAGAGAAAGGCAGAATAAGTGTGTTTGACATTAACTGCTTCCTTGAAATTCATCTCATTCTTGCAAGACATGTGCATAATTCAGCTTTAGATTAGAATGTTAAAGGGACACCTTTAGCCTAAAAAAAGCAAAAAATGGTCCCCTTTGAAAGTGTTCTAATTTTATCACTATGATATGCTGTAACTGAAGAAGATTCAAAATATTATATTCATCTTATTTTCTTCATGTTATTAAGAGTACATTTGGTTTAATTATTTTTCCTATGTGAATATATCTTTCAAAGCCCAGTGTAGGGTAATAGGTGAAACAAAGAAAATCAGTCAATTCCTTTCTCCCCATCAAATTTTATTGCAGCAATAAAATCCATAAATATTGCAGGATGACTGTCAGATAGAAGCAAAATTGCATTTTAACTGTTTTTGATTCACTGTGTTTCAGTCTGACAGTACTTGAACTTGGTTATTATTCTTGGACAGAAGTAGTTCTCATTTTAAGACAAATTACATGAAAACAGCTTCTATTTAAAGAATTGCAGCACCTTTTAAACAAATGAGGTCATTATAAAGCATTACATCACACATTACATAAAGGTTCAATGTATAAAATGGCTAATAAATTACAAAGGTAACAAAAGATAATTGTAATGGTAACCTATGCCATTTAGGAATAGAACATCAGAATCATGAAGATCAGTTAGGAGTTTTTCTCCATATCAATAGCTGTATACTTTTTATACATGTACATATAATTAAAGGAAAATTTTCAGGGTAAAAAAGTACAGCCATACAAACAAGTATTACCTTACTCTGTATGACCTTTGACTTAGTGAATCAGTTGCTTTTTCTACAGATTTTCAGAAGCACTTTTGATACTGACTGCTCTTGCTCTTCCATTTTGTCTGATACACATATTGTCACACTGACCTGAAAATGGTTTGAACAAAGGTTTCTGCTGTGTTTTTTATCCCATGATTTTTGTCCTCATCAAAGCAGAACACTCTTCCCAATTCCTTGGGGACTGAGAATACTTTCCAAATCCCAGTAACCACTGTGACTGCACCCAGCAATGGCAGTGAGGTGGCAGGTCCTCCACACTGTGCACGGGAAAGAGGTTTTGCTAGAGGAAGACAATGAAGGCTTAGACATAGGAGCAGCTCTAAACTAAAAATAAAGAAATCCAGAAAGGAGAGCTGTGGACTAATCCCTTCCTGACAGGTCAAGTACATCATTGTGCACCTCTGGAGAGGTCTTCCCTTTGATTTGGATTTATAGCCATGAAGCCTTGCTTGACATACGGATCAGTCTGATTCCCCTGTGAGGAGGACTTTAAGCATGGCTTTTAAAAAAAACCTGCATTTTGAATGTGAGAACGTAAGTCTGTTTGCAATTTTAGGATAGAGGGGAGGCCAACCTGCTTGGAATGAGAAATACCTTCACCAAAGTTTTAACTGGCCGTAATAAAGCACTGTCTTTCTGCAATTTTATCTTTGGAAGCAGGAGAAACCTTAACAGAGCTGCAGAAGAACTTCTCATTTCTGGTGCAAGAATAGCAAAAGATGAAAATTCTGTAGTCATGTTATAATGAAAGAAATGACAACGGGGAGGATGGAACAACCCATGTAGTATGTGGTGCATCAGGTGGCTGCATCGCATGCCTGTGTAATTTAGATGTCTTTGAAGGCATATAGTGAGGCAAGTATGATTCCTCATCTACTTTTGCAAGTTTACTGTTAGTGAAGCTTTAGTGACTTTGACTGAGAAAAATTAGAGGATAATTGAGTTCAGGGTCCCTGCTTTGAAGACTTAACAATCTAATTTAGGACCAGGGCAAAAAACCAAAACAAAACCCAATTAGAGAGGAAAGGAAGACAAACTCCCTCAGGTTATCCTCATGCCTTTACTGGATAGGCTATGTGTCTCTAAATAGAACTCTAAATCACCAGTTTATTAACATCATGAAAAATAGGAAGAAAGAAATTTCCCTTTACTGTGTGCCATTAGAGCACAAATATCTAAGTTTTGCATCAATACCTTAGCTGATTTTCTGCTCATGTGTGATAAAATTACTAAGCTGATATTTTTGGAGACATCTGCAAAAACATCAGTGATTGATACTCCTTTTCTATCAAACTAGGGAGCTTATTATTGCATTTGTCTTCTGTAGATGACTGTGCGCACTTTCCCTCAGTCAGATTCCTCCTCCCGCCCTCACAGAAAAGTACATCTGAGATCTCATGTACCCCATGTCTTAGCAGTTGCCACTGATGATTATGTCTCTAATGGCACTGTGGCTTACTACTATTTGTACTGCTCTACTGAGCTGCACTTGGAAATGGATATTAAGGTAAAACTCTTCATTAATATGTATTTCCCCCTTAATCTCACATTACGTACTGGCTAAAGTAAAATCTCATGTATTGCACAGGCAGTATAGAACTTGCAAGGAGAAAATTAATTGTTTCTGCCTTTTAGAGCTTGTTTGTTTGCTTGTAATCACAGACAAATTTTTTCTTTTAAGATTCAATTCTCCCACTTTAGCTCAAAGCCTTTACAATTTAATTCCTGGATATGATACTAAAGTTTAATCTTTGAGGATGTTGAAACGTATTTCCTGCAAAATGTCATGGGCATAATGCAGGAAACATATCCTGAAACAACAGACAGCTGTTGGAATTTTGTGATTTCAGTTGTGTTTGGCTTTAATGTCAGGAGTAAGCTTGCTTTGCTTTGCTTTGTTTTCTTCCTTTCTTCAATGGCAACATTCCAACACTTCAAAGTCATAGATTTCTTGCTGTAAACCCTGCCATGTATCGGGTTCATCTTCTGGAAGACAAGCAAGAGAGGGTCAAAGGTAACAATAGTTGTAGTAAAAGACATTTCCCATCATCCTTTGTATCATACACATGAATGCTCTTTCCACAGCTGAAGCTGTTGATATACTTTATCCAGAGCTTTGCTCACTCTACAATTTCTTATAGTAATGAAAAAGGAATCTGCTGAACCAAAGAAAAAAATAAATCCTATCAAAAGGTTGGCATTTCACTAGCAGACTTTTCAGCCAGCTGAATGCTAGTGCTCTGGTGTATACACATTGAAACTAATTTCTCTTTGCATCTGGTATTTTTCCCCACAAAATGCATTTCATAGGATTCATTCTTTCTTTCTCTATCTCTCTCTCTCTCTCTCTCTCTCTCCAAATCACAGCTTCAAATTGCTGATAGAGCTCAGGCAAGGGGGAAGAGCAGGAAAGGAAGTAGGGTTAACATTCGTTTGAATGTTTTTTGCTTAAACCTAGATTTTAGTATTTAAATATACTTAGAGCCAAAATATTCCAGTGTTCAATTATTTATCTCTGAGATTAGGGCATCTCTGAACTTGTGCTACACACTTTTTATAGTATGATGCTGTCAGCTTCCAGAGATAGGAATTTATTTATCCCAGGACACACAGACTGATCAGACTGATCACTGTCTTTCCATTAATATTGGATATGACCTAGATTCTTTCCTAGCTCAAGTGGGACACTTTTTTTTTTTTTGTTGGTCAGCTCTGAAAAATGCAGATGAAAAGAGTGAGATACATGGAAAGAGCAGTTCTACCTATGTTAGATCTTAATTGCTTCAGGTATCTCACTTTCACCACAGACTACTGATCATAAAAAGCATCTCATTTAAGTCCAGAGCCCAAGACATTTTAACATGTACACTGAGAACTATACTATCAGTCCAATAGGGAGATGTTTTGAACTGTTTTACACAATGGGTCTTTTAGATTTACTCAGAAAATGAAAGAAGTCATAGGTAAGACTATGTAGTAGTCTTACCTATGACTTACATAGCTACTTGGTAGTAGCTATGGAAGGCAAAGAAGATGACTAAACCTGGAGAAGATATCTTCTACTACCACTTGTAGAAGATATGCCAGGTATGTATGGCAGTGACAATGAACGTTTAACATCCCTGACCCCTAAAGGTTGTGAATGACATGTGCAGTTAAGTGCTCCAGGGAAAAGATAACAGATTTGTGAATGGAAATGAACTCTTGGGGAGGCTAAGGTTTGCAAGAAGCTCAAGGTACATTTCTACGTGGGGAATCACTTGTAACTTGGCCATTGTCCTAAATGCATAGATACACTCATGTGCAACAGAATAGAAACCAGACCATCTCCAAAGGTTTTCTTGTTATGTCCCTCTCCTGTGGCTGTACAAATGAATAAAGTGAGAGGACAAGATACAGGTAATCCTTTGGTGCTAGAAATGAAAAATACATTAACTGGAAGTGCTTAAATTCTGAAGATCAATCCAAAGATATCTACCTAGCCACATGAGGCACCTTAAACTTTCCTTGAGACAAAGGTGGTATTTATAAGACCAAATTTTGATCTATGCTTTTATCATTAATAGGATGAATGAACACTTTCAGAAAATGTTTCTTTTCATTCTTACTTACATTTATAAGATAGGTGAGATGAATCACCTGTCACAGAAAGGCTTATGTAATTGATTAACAAGACAGTGTAGGATGACCAGCAATCAATATCAGCATATCAATATATTGATTTACATTGTAGACATCCAAAATGCAAGGCAAGATAATCCTGCCTAAGGTGTCTAGAAGCCAGTCTAGCACATGTCGAACACAATCTCTACCTTTCTAGAGTCATTGACCCATGTGTGCCTTTCCTACAGTCACCAACACTGGATTTTCCACCTGGGATGAAGTAAGACCAGAAAGAAGTGGAAAGTGAGAGAGGAGTGGCTGGAGAGCAGCCCTGCAGACAAGAGTCTGGGGTTGAAGGTTGGAAGCAGGCTCAATATGAGTCAGATGAGTACCCTGGCATCCAGGAGGGAAAACTGCATCCTGAGGTGCGTCAAACATGTAGACATGGTGCACAGGGACGTGGTTTAGTGGTGGACTTGTCCATGCCGGGTTTATAGTTAGATTTGATGATTTTAAAGGTCTTTTCTTACCTTAAATGATTCCATGAGTCTAAACACAGCGTAAACAACCAGTTGAATCCCACTGCATTTAGTGCTGGTGCAGTCTCACCTTCAGCACTGAACACAGTTCTGGGTCACACAATTTAAGAAGGATGTGAAGGTCCTTGAATGTGTCCAGAGAGAGAAACAAAGCTGGTGAAAGGGCTGGAAAGAATGTCCTGTAGGGAGAAGCTAAGAACTCCAGGTTTGCCTAGTCTGGAAAAAAAAGAGGTTGAGGGGCAAACCCACCACTCTCTGCAGCTTCCTGAGGAGGGGCTGTGGAGAGGGAGGGGCTGAGCTCTTCTCCCTGGTATCTAATAAGGATACATGGGAATGGTTCAAAGCTGTGCCAGAGGAGGTTTAGACATGACATTTGGAAGCATTATTTTACCAAGAGAGCAGTGGAACTCTGGAACAGACTTCTTAGAGAGGTGGCTGGTGCCCCAAGCCTGTCAGTGATTAAGAGGCATTTGGACAATGCCCTTAACAATATGCTTTAACTTGTGGTCAGCCCTGAAGTGGTCAGGCAGTTGGACTGGATGATCACTGCACATCCCTTACAACTGAAATATTCTATTCTATTCTATTCTATTCTATTCTATTCTATTCTATTCTATTCTATTCCATTCCATTCCAGTTCCATTAATTTGGCAACCTTTCATGAAAATCTTCCAAAGAGGCCAGTTTCATAATTTGTTGTCAGCCCATACTTTTCATGGAGACAGCCCCTGAATGGTGCTGACCTTTGGCCACCTCCTTGCACATTTAGTACCCAGCAACATCAAGCCTGTTAAAGTTCTCCAGTACTTCACATAGGTATAGCACATGCAATGAAAAATGTTTCTGCTGCTCAATTGAACAAGAGACTGCATATATTTGAATGAAGAATTATTCAAAAGACATTTAAAATGTAACTGAAACTCTGTATCAGGGGTGTTTATTTCAATGCATTTAAATCATAAAACACCAAAGCAAAAATCAGGAATGACAGCTGTTATTCTATTTTGCACCATTCAAGTATTCGAGCTCATTAAAATCAACCTAACAGAGTTTTGGTTGAACTGATGAGGTTTGAAAGACTCTTGGGTTTCTAAAGTGAAGTATCATCAGACAATAGCAATAATGACATATAAGTATTCCTCCATATCTGGAAACTCTGAAGGAAAGTACTTGACTGATGATAATCTGAAAGAGATTGATTCCTTCTGCCTCTGCTTCAGATTTTTAAAGCTGGAAACTAATTAATAAAATTAAATCCTAGATAAAGAAGTTGTTTCAAACAGAAGACTACTAGCACTTTTCAAATTTATCTGGAAAAGCATTTCTCTAATGGCTTCTGCTTTTTAAAGAGTGGTGTACAATTTTTAGGGTCCCAGAAGCTCAGGGTGATCTGAAATGGGCAATGACAACTGCTCAGAAGGATCCACTTCTGAAATGCGCTGTGTACAGTTCTAGCATTCTCAACATAAGAACGAATGGAAGCCAGTCCAGAGGACGGTCACAAAGTTGGTAAGAGGCCTGGAGCATCTCTTGTAAGACTGACTAAGGAATTTGGGGCTGTTCTACCTGGAGAAGAGGAGGCTGTATGGAGACCTCACAGCAACCTTCCAGTATCTGAAGGGGGCCTGCAGGAAACCTGGCAAGGGACTCTTCATAAAAAACTAGTGACAGGAAAAGGAGGAATGGGTACAAAGTGAAAAAGGGGAAATACAGGTTAGATTATAGGACAAAATTCTTTACTCTACATCTGCTGAGACAGTGGAACAGGTTGTTCATGAAGGCTGCGGATGCTCCAACCCTGGCAGCGCACAAGGCCAGTCTGGATAAGACCTTGGAGACTTTGTTGAGTGGGAGGTGTCCCTGCCCAATGAAGTGGGGGGGAGGATTTGGACTGGATGATCTTTAAAGTCTTTTCCAACCTCTAACATCCTATGATTCTCTGAAATCCCTCTAAAGTGGCATATGTATCATCTAGATTTTGTTTACACCTGTAAATTTCATTAAAATCCAATTATTTTCCTAGCAGAACACTGAACTTTCTCATGTATTAAAGCAGACCAAGAAATCCAGCAATGGCTGATGACCCAGAAATATATGTGTCCTAGGGTGACGTTATGGTGCCTGTATCCCCAATCGTGTGTTCTGTTTATGCTGGTTGTTATGTTCTGTGCCTTCAGGACTGGCTCTGAAAAGCGAAGTTTTCAGAGCTGATGCCTGCTCACTCCTCCCCCCCACGGTCTGTGTCTAGCAGACAGGATAGTGCTGCTTTGGCTTTGTTTGCTTGCTGGCTTGCTTGCTGGCTCGCTTGCTTTCGCTTTTGCTCTCGCTCCTGCTTTCTGCTTTTGCCCTTGCTTTTGCTTATTAGTTAGTTTAGCTAGGCAGTCTGATTTTTACCTGTGNATTGGAATGTTAATTAGGTGCTTGCCTCGGTCTCCGGTAACCTAATTTGCAAATTCCTCCGATTTGGCTTTTCCCTGTAATTCTTAAAACATCTATAACTAAAACTTATTACATGCACTACACCTTATTACATGCATATCCAGCTGCACAAATTATACATATGTAACACCTGGACTGTTTTTCTTTCCCTTTTCTTGAAACCATTCAAATCTGCCCCAGACTGGGACCTGGGAAACACCGAGAAACACTGAGAGCCTGCACTTTGTGACCTGCAGCAGCCATCTCCAGCGCCGGCGTGACCGATTACAGAGCGACCGCTCCCAGGGGAGACTCTCTGAATTTGTCATCTCTTCAGAACGGTGAAAGAGTTTTGTCATCTGGTGTTGTTCAGTTTTTGTGCTGGGGAGGGTTTTTGCCTGTTAAATAAACAGGGTTTTTCCCCACTTCTCTCCAAGGAAATTCTTCCCAAACCAAGTGGGAGGAGGGGCTGTGGGAGTTTGCTGTCTGGGGGGGCTCCTTCTGGAGGTTTTCTCCCAAATTTGCCCTAAACCAGGACAATATGAAAGCAGATATCAGCCTCTTCATACCTGGGCTACCTTGTTCTGCACAGTCAGTAAGACTTGCACCCTGAGCTACCTGCAGGTTCAAGCTGTCCTTGTTTCAGCAGGAGGGGGTACGGCCAAGACTCCACTATTATTCAACACCACCTCACGTCAGGGGTGAGGAAAAGAAAGGTCTTGCTTCTGGGAAGAATGGCTTGGTGTTGCTTCTGGTCAAATAAAGGGAAGCCATCTACTATTGCTTCATTGTCCAAGGCTTGGTGAGCATTTTGCATATAAATCACCCTCTCTTTTGTACACTTTTGTTATTAGTATTGTTGCTATTACTGTTCATTTTCTTATCTCATTGCTGTTTCCAGTAAATTGGTCTTATCTCAGCCCATGATCTTTGCCTTTTCTGCTTTCAGTCGGAGGGGGAAAGGGAGAGAGTGGCAGCTCAGGTCCACTAAACTGGGGAGAACCGTTCCTAAACCACAGCATAAGCCAAAAAGCAACTTCAGGCTCACCTACAGCTCAGTTCATGTGCCGCTTAGGACAGGTCAACTGCAGCCAAATACAGCTGGCGCCTTGTCAGGGATGCATGTGATCACAGGCTGAGCTGAATTCACCATGGTCCAGTAGCCTGGAAGATATCCACACCTCACTTTTTTGGACTGCATTTGTCCATCTTGTAACAGATGCTTCCTAGGGGAGGTTTGAAGCTGAAATCCCGCACTGTGTATCCACAGTGTCTTTTCCAGTAGCGTGAATGCAATCCCATTTGAATTCTGGCTACAAGCCCCTGCTGCTCTCCAGATGGCTGTGCCATGGCCCTTCCAGGAGAAAACATGAGTCTTTTTTGTCTGTCTGACATTGTCATTGCAGATGGGCAGAAGGGCTTGATGGAGGTTACAGGGAGTTGGATGTGGTAAATTGGTTCAAGATTAAACTTTAAACAGGGCTTGCATAAAACGGTCTCCAGTTGGACAACGCCACAACCTGAGCTAAAAACCCTCTGAGAGGTAAGCTGTGTCAGTACGCATTTAAGGTGGCTTTGAGCCCACACTCAATGAATCAGGGAGCTGAAAACACGGGGTGGGGTGTGCTTAATCCCATGCCAAGCCAATTTGCTATGCTGCAAGAGCAGTGTAGTCTCCTTCTGGGTCACCTGAAAGCCAGCACACTGAATTTTGTGAAGATCTGAAGGCTGTTTCTAATCTGAAAGCCTTTATGTATCACATGGTGATTCCTGTCTCCACTGAAGTTCACTAAAACCTTCTTGGATTTACAAGTGCTAAAGTTAACCCTTTGCCAGCTGTAAGACTAATCACAGAATCACACAGAATCACAGAATGAACTAGGTTGGAAAAGACCTTTGAGATCATCAAGTCCAACCTATGACCAAAGACCTCGTCATCAACTAAACCATGGCACAGTGTGCCACATCCAGTCTTTTTTTAGTGTGCTATTCAGAACCATTTCTGAATATTATAGTGTCCAAACTTCTGGAGTGTAATTATGATCTGCTCTGCAGCTGCAACATTCAGCGCTTGGCAGTTCCTTCAGCAGGATCAAACTTTGCAGGAAGGCTGAGTCCTTCTTTCCAAGTTGTCCCAAGTTGTGACTGCTTTAGCACATATAGGGAGACCTGAATTCACTTGGTCTGTAACAGTCCCAGAATCAAAAGCACTGGGAGTGGCATAAAACACCTTTAATTTCTAATTGTGAGGCAGATAGGGTCAGGGTGTGATATTTGTCTGGGCTTATCTGTCTTCCTCAGCATCAAAGACTGCCTCAGGCATAGTGCTGGGCTACTGTGTGGACTTACTGCAATCACCTCCAGGAGCTCAGGGAACTGTGTGCTGTCACTCATTAGGCAATAGAGGCATGTTTCAGTACAGTGGTAATTCCTAATAAATCTACCATCTTCTCCTATATGACCAAAGCCTCCAGTACACTATTCTGAAATCTAGTTATATCTTCTTTAGAGCCCAGAACTGAAAATCTGTCCTTCAGAGGATGGTTGCAACCTTTTTGTTTGGCTTATTTTCTCAACATTTAGGCTCCTCTGTTACTGTCCACCTTCAGTGCAGAATTTTAATCAAGATGGAGGTCAGAAGACAGCAGGGGAGCAAAAGCCAGCCTTGCAAGCAAAATAAAGTTTTCAGCTGGAGGCAGACATGTTGAGAATGTCCCTGGTTTCAAACATCATTCACAAGGTGTAGGTGGACACCCTCAGCTTCCTTCCTGGTGAGATACTGCAGCTCATCACACTAAAATGATCACTTGGGTCAGCAAAGAGCTGTTGGACAGAGATGAAATGTGCCACTGGCCACAGACCCAGCATTTGGGAGAATGTTTCATTCTAAAATCTATGCTGAAATTTAACACTTTGATTTAATCAGCTTTAGGTGTTCTGTTAAATCTGAGATAGCACCCTATAAACAGCCGAACAGATCTTTGTGCCTCCTGTTTCTCTTGTAAACATCTCTTCTGTTTGTTGGTTTCCTTGTCCTAATTAACAGAGATTTGTCACAGTGGTAACTTCCTAGTCTATCTTCTCATTAACCACTCCAGCAAAACACCACAGTACCTAAGAGTTCCCTGCTGAACTGCAAATTATTGCCACTCCTTTATTTCAGCAATTACAGGCTCTTTTTTAAAAAGCATGAAAACTGCTCACAGCCGTTTTGGGGGATTCCTACACTCTTTGCAAATAGTCCTTATACCTTTCCACTTCTAAAAACCTCCATCTCCTGAGACAGGCAGCTCACATCTCAGCATTTATGTGCCTTAAATTCCTTCTGTGTGTCAAAACCACTTCCTAGACTCTGAACCACATTTTTAGAGCATGCTTTATGTCAAATCCACACACATTCTACACTGAGAAAAACACTCGTACCAGGCTTATTATGAAACAGAGGGTCTGCCTGGGGAAGCAACCTGTCAGTACATCTTGTGTGTCAGACAGCAACATGCGTGCCCACACACGGTCGGGGTGCCCTGGGAACAGGTAGGATGTGACCCAGTGGTCTCCGTGCCTCCCATCTACCTTTGCACTGGTGCCACCTGGCTGGCAGAGGACCATGAATTTTTTCACAGTAAGGTCTTAAAACATCTGTTCCAATGGGAGATGTGGCTAACAGCCCTCACACTATAGTTCATGTAACTTAAGAGCATAGAGTTGCTGCAGAGAGACAGATCATGGGAAAATGCAGGGGGATTCAGGCCAGCAATATGGTCTAAACAGCACCAGCTGATAAATTATAATGTAGGTGTAACCAAGGCCCCAGCAAGGAGTAATGGGAGAAGAGCTCTGCAGGAGCATCAGCTGGAAGTAAATGAACACAAACTCCTGCTGCTGCTGCTGCCCCAGGGACCAGCTGCAAAGGTCAGGATTGTACTTTTCCCTTCCTTGCCCCATCCACCGTGGAGCCAGTAGCAGAGTCCATATGGGAAAGGACTGACATATACAGATGGAAGAATGCCAGAAAGCAGTGATGGTGGATATCAGGGACAAAGGTTGCCAATTGCACGCATTGCAGCTCTGGCCTCAGCTGTTCTCCCCACATAATCAATATGTCTCACATATATCTAGTATTTCACTTCTGAAATCCTTATATTCTACTGGCAATCACAACATTTTTCTTATATCCGTATTTACTTTCATATTTTCTGCTATTTCTGCGCCTGTTTCTTCAAACAGGTTCCTGCTAGCAGCTATTGCTGCTGCATTATCTGGATAGTAAACAGGTGGATTTAACTCTAGATTCCCTCGCTTCAGCAACCGAGATGCGGATGGCTGGGCTTTACCAGTGGAACTGAAGCGAGCTCCAAAGAATTTGCTTTCAAAGAGTTCTGTGTTTGTCTGTTCAGTTTTGAAATAGGCAGCTCCCAGCACAGGAGTGCTCTCCACTTCAGAAAGCTCTTGGAGAAGGTTGTGTTTAAAAGTGAATTTTTAGAAAGGTAATTTTCAAAACAATCACCAAGAGAGGAAGATCCTTTTCTTTATTGTAAAAATTTGTAAATTGAAACAAATCACAAATAGATTGCCCAGGTGGAGTCCAATAACCAGACTCTTCTGGAAACAATTTCCAGTCCCTAATTACTGCTTACAAAAGGTTTATGTTGTTTCAGTGTTTTTCTCTACAAAAAATAAAACTTGATAAACAGAAAATATGCAAATTAGATTCAAGATAATCCCAGTGACATTATAAATATTATAAATCCTTAGGGAATATCTAGTTTAAGTGACAAATTCACACATATGAGATACACAAATTTAACAGGATGAATCAACATTTGTGATAATAAATTGAACACATAGCTCTCTCAGCAGCAAGGACCTCTGGCAACATCCACATCATGCACAAAGAATGTAAATTCAGACCTGTCAGTGCAGAACTTGGCTATAGAAGAGAGGGAAATGTGAAAGGCGCCATGGGTAGGTAGCAGTAAGTGGATCTGAGTGGCTCAAATTGTTAATGCATTTCAATATTCCTTGTTATTTTTCCATGTTTTCAAATTGCCTGGAATTTCATTAACTATCAGTCCAAAGCTCTCCAAGGTGGCTGCTCACATCAGCCTGAGTTTTGCAGAAAATTTTAAAGCACCTAAATAAAGCCCCTAAATAAAATCATGGCAACTGTTTTGGCAACTCCATTCTGTGGAGCCATGACTAGGCTACATGGGATGAGACCAGGGGTATGAGATTCCACAAGGCCAAGTGCCACACCCTGCCCTTGGGTCACAACAACCCCAGGCAGTGCTACAGACTGAGCGCAGTGGCTGGAAAGTTGCCCAGTGGAAAAGAACCTGGGAATGCTGATCAATGGCAGCTGAACCTGAGCCAGTGTGTGCCCAGGTGGCCAAGGCAGCCAATGGCATCCTGGCCTGTATCAGCAGTAGTGTGGCCAGCTGTTTTAAACTTTAAACAGGGCTTGCGTAAAACGGTCTCCAGTTGGACAACGCCACAACCTGAGCTAAAAACCCTCTGAGAGATAAGCTGTGTCAGTATGCATTTAAGGTGGTTTTGAGCCCTGATTGCCCCTCTGTGCTCAGCACTGGTAAGGCCACACCTGGAATCCTGTGTCCAGTTCTGGGCCCCTCACTACAAGAAGGACATTGAGGGGCTGGAGTGTGTCCAGAGAAGAGAAACAAAGGTGGGGAATGGTCTGGAGTGCAAGACTGATGAGGAGCAGCTGAGGGAGATGAGGGTGTTTACCTGGAGAAAAGGAGGCTCAGGTGAGACCTTATCATCCTACAACTGCCTAAAAGGAGGGTGTAGCCAGGTGGGGGTCACCTCTTCTGCCAGGCAACAAGTGACAGAACGAGAGGACATAGGGTTAAGGTGTGCCAGGAGAGGCTTAGATTGGACATTCTACACTGAAGGGGTGATTAGGCATTGGAATGCACTGCCCAGGGAGGTGGTGGAGTCACCATCCCTGGAGGTGTCTAAGAAAACATTGGATGTGGTATTCAGTGCCACGGTTTACTTGACATGGTGGTGTTAAGTCACATGTTGGACTCGATGATTTCAGAGGTCGTTTCCAACCTGATTCTGTGCTTCTGTGACTTGAAATACATTCCCAGAAGGTGCAGTGGCCTTGCCACTCTGAAGCTTCCAGTTTATAATCCTTGTAGTGGCTATACTGGGCAGTGTGGAGAAGGAAAATGCCTGTTTCACATGAAGAGGGGTCAAGCATCAGATTTGTAGATGCAAGGGAGGCATAGCTGTGGAAGAGGCACCTGGCACACATTAAAACTTGACACTTGCCATCCCAAGGATTAGAAGGCTATTGGTCTGTGAGTGAGAACACCTGTCAAGTATGGATACTGCCTTTGGTAATTGCATGAGAAAACTGAGGCTGTCTGTTTAAGTTAACAGATATAAGAATTGTGTGACTGAAAACAGGATTATTTGGTGAGGTGACTATTTAGAAGGAAAGAAAAATCCTGAAAAATCCAGACACCAAAAGTTCTTTTCTCAGAACTGAGAAAAAGTGTGGCATCGAGTGTGAGCCCATGAGCAGCTCAGCGTCTCTGAGCTCCAAAGGGTAAACCCAGGTACCAGAGGGACACCACACCTCTCTTCAGGATCTTTCTATATTGGTCCAACAGACATATTTCAGATTGGTATAGAAGACATCAACTTACTACTGCCAGCTGTCACTTCACAAGCACAAGGGGACACTGCCCCCCATGAAGAGTTGTATCAGTGCACTTTAAGTGAAAGATGTGCAGTGCTGACTGCTGGACCCAAAAATTTGTGAATTCATATGTTTAGGAACCCAGATTCTGGAGAAGGGCCAGGATCAGGGAGTGGGAAGAGAAACAAAATGTTTTTACAACGTCCTTTAGAAGTGTAAGACTGTAACAAGTTATATTTTTTCCTTCCATTTTTTCTTTAAAACATAGAATTTCAGAAACAAACTCACCATTGCAGTTGATTAGCGGCTTGCTTCTTATTAACTCCTCCATTATCTTCCCAGTCATAAGCAAACATAACAACTTTGGCTCAAAAATCCGTCAGCTACAGGCTCCAAAGTATTTGATCAATATCACAACATGCTTGCTCTGTTTGCATGCAACAACATCTGCTATTCCTCACTGCTGGAGACTGAATGCTTGGTTAGATCCTAGACTGAGCTTGTTGTCCTCCTAGCACTGTTAAAGTTTATTTTTAGGGTTTTTTTAATTGAAATTGGTCATTAATTCATTTTTAGTGGTTAAAGAGGATAATTAAAATGGATGATTGAAGCACATGTGGAAAAACAAACTGCAATAACTACACAGGAACAGAAGAAAACATATTGGCCAAGGCAGTACAGCAGGTTTATTTTCTTACCTGCAACATTAATTAAAAGGTAAGGGAACTATCATGTGTTTAGAATTATAATTGGAGCTATAGCTCTTGAAAGCACTGATTATGCCATGTTTCTATAGTGCCAAACCCTTGGTAAGCTGGAATGCTAGAAGCATTATTTCCTGCAGCAAGTACTTTCTTTGTGGTGTTATCTTTCAGGAAACAGTTTCTTACTTAATTTTACTGTGTTAATAGATATGGATTAATTTCTAAAAAAGTAGACAGAGATAATTAATTAGAAAAACAAAACCTCACCTCATTTTGGAGATAGTCATGAACTTGATGCAAATCACTGTCTTATCATAATCAGCTTTTTCCAATAAGTGAGTACTGAAGCTGATTACTTGAAGACTGGACTTAAGCTCTCCACTTTACTTTTTCTTCTTATGAATCTGAATGTTCTCATACTCCTGGATATATGCCCAACTTAAACAGGAAGGAGGAGAGTTCCCAATGTATTGATAAAATTTTTCTTCCAGGACAAAATAACCCTGAGTTTAGGGTTCCCTCCTCTGAATGAAACAGGCCTAGAAGTCATATGTCTCATTGCTCAAGCATGCTTAATAATCACTAGGCTCTAATGTAGGGGAAATCTGGATAAGGTAGGAAGGAATGAGACAGGTTTTATGTAAATCACGCTGCATCAGGATGATGCTCACACTGCTGAAAGTCAGTGAGAAGGCAAAAGCCCAGGCCCCCTTCTGCCCAATCAGTTCCTGTTTGTGCACAAAATAACCACAATGTTGTCCCACTCAGCTTCATGAAAAAAAAAACGCAAAACAAAACAACCCAAACCTGAGGTCAGGGGGGAGTTTTGAACAGTAAATCACAGGGTGTGATTCATCTGGCGAAACACAGATATCTACACCTGAGTTTCTCTATTGAGCTACTTTTTTAAGTGATGAGAGAAACAGACACTAAAGCATGACCTTTCTTAAAAGTAGATTTCTAAAGGAAATCAAATTACTTCTGACTGAAATTTCTAGGTTTTTTCTGCTTGTTGTAAAAACCATTGGCTTGACAAACTCAGGTGTAAGCTATGATGGGATGAATCTAACCTGATGTCACAGAGGCATTTGTTCTTCTTCCCTGAGAGGGGTGTCATAGGAAATGGAGAAGAAAGAGCTACCAATATATACTTCCCCCAGCACTTCCTACTGACTGCTTGAGGTATCCTAATCCTTATGTATCCATGAAAAAAAAATCCTCATCTGTTGGGTATGGATCATCAGAATAATCAACCTCATGAAAATCATCCCAGCGATCTCCTTTTTAGCGCATTCAGAAAAGGCTGTGTAAATCCTAGCACTCCCTGGGGTCTGACATCAGCTCCGTGTGCAGTGTAATTGCACAGATTCCAGATAAACCAGCTCATCACCTGGGAATGTAATGTAGTTTAAATGATGCATGTCTCATACTCTCACAAAGAGTTAGCCATATTGATCTTCCCAGAGGGGACACTTCAGTGGGTATGTATCATGAGTTGTGATGTCACTGATATCTTTTTTAATTGTACAGCCTGAAATAGATTGATAAAATACAAGATTTGTAGATATTATTGGTTTTTTCCCAACTCTTACATCTATAATTTCCATCTGCTGTGCAGAAAGAAAATTTGTTAACTTCTAAATATGTCAGGCTGTTAAATGTATGTTGCTTATGATCTTGAACATAAAAAGCAAATTTATCATCAGTAAAATTAACACTGTGGCCTCTTCTGTGAGAGTGGCCTGACCAAAAGCCTTTGTTCTGCTGAAACTGATTTGGGTTCTTTAGGGAGAGAGAGTTTTGCATTTGGCTTAGCTAGTTTGCCCTGGTTTGCCCTGCATAATTGCAATGTTATACTGAGCTTGTTTACCACCCCATGAAAAGCACCAGGTTTAAGTGCTGCCGGATGAGAATTTTGAGAACTGCTATGGTTTATGTACTAGAATGGAGGCCAGGGTGCAGGAGTGGAATTCAAATCTAATGGAGATTTTAAATCTTGAGGTCATTGGTAAAACTGATTGGCTTCTGTAGGGCCAGAATTGTAGGAAGGGCTTTGCATTTGGTTCTCTATTGAGATAACACAACTGGGAGTAGTAACTGAGTTATAAAGCACTGCTGTGGGCTCCTGGGATAATTCACAGAGATTGGAAGAGGCCTTCCTCTGGGAGTCCTGTCCTTCCTCCAATGGAAGAAGAGTGCTTTGAAGGCTGTTCTTAGCATGCAAATCTCATTTTCCAAAGCAGTCAAGAAACAATAACGCCAAAAACTCACAGCAAAAACAAGATACTCTCATACATACCTTGCAGTTATTATTTTTTTTTCATTTACATCTTGGAACTACAGAAAAGAGCACTCATGGATGATTAACACTCTTTTTCCTGTTCATTGAGCTACAGTAGAGCATCTCTGATACTGGAAAAACTATTAAGGTCATATTAGATCCAATTAGATATTAAAATTCACAGAAGAAGTAGAAAACAGAGTTGGGCCACACAGAAAGTAAGGAAAAGTAGGGACCGCTTGGTTATTTTTCATTATCAGGGTAGTTCAAGAGTCCTGGAGCTATAGTAGTGACATGTCCACTCTTCCTCACTCTGGGGAGCTGGGATGAAAAGAAGGGAGGGCAATGCTCTGCTCTTACTCCTTCAGGACACATGTGGACCAGACAACACATCCCAGCCTGTCTGAGCCAGAACCAAAGAGGGCATTTCTTAGCACTCGATTTGCTCTTCAGCAGCTCTGTTTTGTAAAACTGGCTCCTGGCTCAGAGTTGCTTCTTGCTCAGAGAGCACATGAGTTTTTGCTGTATCAAATGCATGTGTGTGGTAGGTCATGCCTGGGATAGTTTTCATCCCTTTCAGATCTCTGTCTTTTGATGAGGTAGCTGGAACTGCTGCTCTGCTTTAAACCAGGTTGGCTGAGCTGGAACATGCCATGGCACAGACACAGAGCAGCTAGGGATTCAGAGAAAATAGCAAAAGACTGCCATGAGCATCTGATGTTATCAGTGCCAATAAAATTGCACCTCTAACTTCCTTCCATACCTAGAATAAGTTGGTAAAGCTACAGGTTAACTCCAGCAAAACATGAGCTAAAACTCCACATATCTGCAGTTGAGAATATGAGTAGAACAAAACTGTGAGCATATTCCAGCAACTGGGCAAATAATTCCAGCCCTCTTGTTGTCACAAGTAATTCAGGTGCACCCTGCTAATTCAGACTCCATCCTTTGGGTGGTTGGAACTCATTTAAAATTATATGCTTTCCATTCTTCCTCATTAGCCTTGCTGGACAGCTCTTTCAGGACTTCACTGTGTCAGCAAATAAAACCTTTCTTCCAATATCCAATTTTAATATATTCCTTGGGCAGTCTGTGTCTTTTGGGGCTTGCAACAGCACTTCCTTCAGATTAAATAACTCCACTTTCACTCTGATGTATTTATAAAAATCAATTGCATCACCTCTCTATCATCTTTGTTTTGTTAAATTATCTGAGCATTAAATTTTCACACAAAATATACTCTCTACTCCTCTGATTGCCAAAACAGGGCTTCTCTGCATCTGCTTCAGGCTGAATTCCTCTTTCTTGAACCAGTCTACAAGGATTTCAAAGGTTAGATCTACAAAGGGAATTGGGAACTTTCAGGTGCTTTATTCCATTAATGGAATTCATAGTGCTGAATTTGGTGTTAAAATTATTTTTGTGTTGGATGTGAAAGGCTGAATGCCTAAAAATGAGCACAGGAATAGTGGGATATATAGATATACCAAGACAAAGTGTCAAAAGGGGAATTCATTATATTTTTTCCATAAAGTAAGATTAAGATACCTACTTTTACTCTGAATGTACATGATTTTTGCTATCTCTTTCCTGGTTAAGTAAGTACATCTGTTAATCTTGCTTTGAAAGAGTTCAAGTTAAAAAGTTGCTTTTGCTTTAATATCCCAGACCACTGACTGAAAGCTTTGAAGCAATGGCCTGTTAGTAACCAACTTTGCTGACTCTGTCATTTGACGTTACACCTTTGCCAGCCATCTGAATTGTTTTGAATGACCAGGAAAATAAAAACCCTGCAAACACTTTTGTGGCATACTTCATTTTCAGCAGATCATGAAAGAATCTGTTAACTGCAGGAGACTAAGACAGACATCTACATTTCACCAGTCAGAAGCTGTGTGAGGTGAAACCCACCCAGCATAAATCTTTGCCAAAAGGCCCCTGCTAAGACACCCATCACTGGTGGAGAAATCCCCTGGTTTATCAGAAGAAACTTTGCTGTCTGACACTTGCAGAAGTGTTGCTTTAATACTCCTGCTGTATATCTCACTGCTTTTGCATGCTATTGACAGCTATGTTTAATTCCACCCTTCTTTATCACAAATTGAAGACAGACATAATGCTAAATTAAACATTATTAAAAAAAAAAAAAAGGAAAAGAAGTCTTTAAAACAAATCAGAACAGTGTACTGGCTGAAATAACAATGGCTTTATGTTTACTTCCAGGAAGCTCCTAAAGGCACTTTTCCGATGTCCGCTTTATGAAAAAAAGAAAGAAAAACCACCACACACAAGATGACTTGGAGACTAAATTAAATATTTTATCTTCTCCCATTCTGCTTCTTGGGAGGTCTGACCCACATGGTTGGTTGGTCTCCCCAGGACTGGAAATCATCATGTCTTCAAATCTTTTGCTAGACTGCAGAGGTATGAGTGTGTCCCCCTATTTCCTTCTCCAAATGTTCTAGCAAAAAAAAAAAAGCAGTGTTATTTAGCTTCAGATGTTGCAGAGGGTCTGAGAAAAAAGAGAGAACTCCCTAACTGCTTTGTTCTTCTGTATAGTCCTCACTCTTACTTGGCACCTTTGCCTGTCTCTTTCTCTCAGGTACCATCAGACAGACAATGTTCTCTGGTGGAAAGCTCTTTAGTCTGCTGAGTTGTGATCTGGCTCAGCTCAATCTGGGCTCCAATTCCAGTTATCCAGGTGAGGCAACAGATAAAAATATGGACATCTTCTTGATAGAAGAAGGGGTAATGGTTTTAAACAGAAAGAGTGTCGATTTAGATTGGACATAAAAAAATTATTTATGATGGGGCTGGTGAAATAGTCTAGAACAGGTTGTCCAGAAAAGTTGTGGATGCCCCAGCACTGGGAGTGTTCACGGCCAGGCTGGATGAGGCTTTGAGCAACCTAATCTAGTGAAAGATGTCTCTGCTCATGGCAGTTGGTTTGGACTAGAAGATCTTTAAAGGTTCCTTCCAATATTCTATGAACAATTCATTTTTAAATTCCCATTTTCTATTTAAATATCGTCATTGTAGGAATACACTCCTATCAGAATGATAGCACCCTATTTCACAAAATATTTGAAATTTTTACTTAAAAAAAACCCTTAGGAGGATAATAGGAACTCATGATTCACTTTAATTCTTATCACAAAATGATTACCATTTTATATTTCCATTTATAATTGAGGTTTTTTTCCAGATTCATCACAAATATCGTTTCATGTTCTTCTTTTGGACAAATATTTCTGTGCAGTCCATACCAGATGAGACCTCATTAAAGGTCTTTTGGGGTAATGTCCGGTATCTGTCTGGCTTGGTTTCTAGCCATGATGGAAATTAGCTGAATTTACAGATTTCATTTAAGTATAAAGGGCTACCCACAAAAAACATCTTAGAGAACTCATCACAATTCAGCTGCCTCTCTAAAGTGCACAAAATGCTCAGTGTTCTAAATACAGAAAGTATAAGAAATGTATAAATGTTTTCTCTCTTCTTTTCCTCAGATACCAAGCCATGTCACTATTTGGAACACTGCAACACGTTCCGCTATCAGCCAGGACTGTCATGCTGTAACCAGCATTTCATTTTATTCATCTTTGAGTGACAAGAACATAGGCCTGCTGCAGGGAAGAGAAGACAAAATCTCCCACCTTTCCTCTCTGGCTCAAGCTGTTCAGTTTAGAGTTCACATCCAACATAGATCAGAACTCACTATTTCTTGTCCCCAGAAACAAATTCATAAACAGGGTGTATGTGGACTAATCCTTTCAAGGCTTTCTCACACATCTACCAAAATTAGATCTGGATAATGAGAAGTAAATAAACCTTAAAAACACCTTCCCCTCGCTCCTTTCTGATCTGTACCTCCTCTCCTGCAGCATTGCAGGGAGACGCAAAATGGGGGTTGCAGTCGGTTCATCACATGCTTCAGTTGCTGCTTCCTCCTTAGGGAAAGTATTCCTTCCCCTGTTTCAGCATGGGGTCCCTCCCACGGGAGACAGTCCTCCAGGAACCTCTCCAAAGTGAGTCCTTCCCATGGGCTTCGGTTCTGCATGAGCTGCTCCAGTGTGGGTCCCTTCACAGGGTGCAGTTCCTCAGGAACAGACTGCTACAGCGGAGTCACAAGTCCTGCACTAGGGTAAGTTACTTTCTCCATTGGTCCACAGGTCCCTTCCAGGACTTGGGCTTCCCTCATGCCTTCTTTTGGTCATCCAGCTACTCCAGCATGGAGTTTTACCATGGGCTGCAGGTTGGATATCTGCTCCTGCGGGGAAGATGTTTTCAAAATTTGGTTTACTTCTTATTATCTTGCACTGATTTTGATTGTTAACAAATTAAATTAATTTCCCTAAGTTCCTTGTTTTGCCCATAATGGTATTTGGTGAGTGATCTCTTCTGGTCCGTTCCTCAACTCATGAGGCTTTTGGTGTATTTTCTCTGCCCTGCCCAGCTGTGGTGGAGAGAGCAGCTTTGGTGGGTGCCTGGCATCCAGCCAGGGTCAGCCCACCACACAGAGCAAGGGAGGAATTGGTCATATTATGAGATCCAGGGATTTTTTGGAAGTCCCCCTGCAGAAATGTAAGAAGCACAGTTTAACTAAAACCATTATTGTAACTGTTCATCTCAGATGTTTTTTAAGGAGTGTGTCTGTGGATTAGTATTTTCTATTAAGAACCAAACTCTCAGCTCATATGCAAGTACTGTTCTGCCATTGAATCACATTTTTTATTGTTGTTGTTTGTTCTTAATTGCTAACAGCAGCGTGACTTAGATGGTCTGTTTCTCTTCCAGAGTGAGACTGGCTGCAGTTAGCCATAACTTTTAAAAGCAGAGAACAGCCAGCCACTATACTTACACTGGAGACCACTGTTAGCAGAAAGGTAGACTCAGAACAAGATTTGTTTTAAGGAACAGAAAGACCTATCATTTTACAAAAGTGGCAAGGTCCCTCTCTTACATCAAGTTAGTCATTTTAGAAATAATTTTAGGAGCATATAGTTCATGAGAATCCTGGAGGGAGGAAGAAATTTAATAAGAAAACACAAGAGCATCACTATGAAGTGGTAAAAAGAGGTGTTAAAAATTGCCTAGCAACATAGTGTTTTAAAGTATATTCATAGAAGACATGAAGCAAGAATATTCAGTGCAAAAGAAGACTCTTTGTTCTTAACAAGTGCTTCTGCATGGCTTTTCTGATGCACAGTGTCACTTTTGTTAGTGGTGTAGCTATATAAAGTTCCAGCTGTGTATAGGGCTGTGCATAACAGTTTCAGGAACTCAAAAATTTAGCAGAATTCTAGAAAAGGAAAGTAGTCTCACACCAGTATTTCTGACAAACTCAAATTAATTACTTTCCATACATTCATAATAATTTTTTAATATTTCCTACAACTAACTCCTGCAGGAAAAATTGCTGAACTCCTTTTGCAGTAATGGTATTCTGAAATGGTAGAATGTTACTAAAGCAAGAAAATTAGTATGGAAAGGAAACAGCTGATATAAGATCAATAGATATTACTAGGAAAAACCAAACTACAGGCAGGTTTTTGGCCACACCACTTTTCTTTGAGTCTGAAATCTGAAAGAATTTCAGGTCTTCAAACTTTTACTCTCTATTGTATTGTAGAAAGAAATAAAACAGATTAAATTGCATGGGAAAAGAGAAAAGATGGGTCCCACCACACTGCCTTGAGACTGAGATAAAAACACTGTACCATTATATATACCACTGATCATTTTTGAAAGGCTGTGATGACTGTCACGAATTTTCAGAGGATTGGGAGAAAGTAAAATCCACTATGCTCTTCAAGAAGGGCAAGAGGGGACAGTTTGGGGAACTCCTGGCTAGCCAGCCTCACTTCAACCTCTGGGAAGATGATGGAGCAAATAATTCTGAAAGCCATTTCCAAACACATAAAGTACAAAAAGGTGATTGGGAGAAGTCAGTATGGATTTACAAAAGGAGAATGATAGTTGATAAATTTCATACTTTCTGGCATGAGAAAATTCAGTTGGATGTTGTTTACCTTGATTTTAGTAAGGCTTTTGATGGAGTTTCTCATCACATCCTCATTGAAAAGCTGATGAAGGGGAATTATGTGGACAGAAAGGTAGACTGAAAATTAGCTGAGCCGCTGGGATCAAAGGGTTGTGACCAGCTGCACAATGTCTAGCTGGACCTCAGACACTTGTGGAGGATCTCAAGTGTTGATCCTACATCCATTACATATTAACAAATTCTTTGACCTGGAATAATGGGACACTCTAAGGAAGTTTGGGAAGGATGCAAAATTGAGAGCCAGTGGCATTAACACCAGAGGGCTGTGCTAGCCTTCAGAGAGACCTTAACATTCTGAAGAGACAGGCCAACAGGAATCTCATCAAGTTCAGCAAAAAGAAATGCCAAGTTCTGTTGCAGCAGACCTCGCATTTGAGATAGAAATGAGACGAGACACACACTCTTGTTTGTCAGCATGAAAAGGGTCTGAGTTTATTCTTCTTCACAACTCAGCCATCCTAACTCCAGCTACTCACTGACTCTGACTACAGCAAACTCCCACTGTAGGCTTCCCTTGCAGACTCTGACTGCAAATCCAGACTGACCTCTCAGCGAATCCTTCAGAGCAGCAATTCCCTCTCCCATTTGGCCCATCCTCCAGTCCTTCTGAATTGTGCCTGCAGTTCCCCTTCCTCAGGATCCTCTCCTAGGATTTAGGACTAGGCAACCCAGCCTTTTATCACACCCATCCTCATTGGATACAGCTCTGCCTCATCAGGGGCGGGGTTGTTTTTGGGTAATTAACGCAAATGTGCCTCATTAGGGGCGAGGTCACCTGTAATCTCTTCTCCTACAAAGTCCTGCCCCTGCAAGGAGAGCAATAAGCCTGTGCACCAGTACCCACTGGTTACTGAACCACTGGAGACCAGCTTTGCAGGAAAGGATTCAATATATCTGCTGGACAAAAATGCAATGCTCCATTGCAGGAAAGGTCAGCCCCCTCTCCCACACTGCATTTCTAGCAGGCCAAGGGAGCTGATTCCTCGCCTCTACTCAGCACTGCCAAAGACATATCTGCAGTGCTGTGTCCAGTTCTGGGCTCCACAGAACAAGAGAAAGATGGATTTACTAGAGGGAGCCCAGTGAAGGGCCATTAACATGATTGAGGGACTGGAGAGTCTGACAAGCAAGAGAGGCTGAAAGTGCTGGCATAGTTCAGCCTGGAGAAAAGAATGTAAAGGAGAAAGGTCTTAAGATATGTTTTGGCTGCAATAATTGTAATTAATTGTAAGGAAAAGAGATTATAAAAGAGTATAGACATTTTCTGCTTCTTCCTTTGCACTGCTGGATGAAGGGAACATTTGATTTCAGGTATGAAGTTTTTTTCAAGTTTCAGCTGACCTGCCCATTTATGAAACAATTTTATTTTTCTCTGCATATGTCGCCAGGTGTGCGTGTGTCCAGGTTGCAGTCAACACCCTACAGACAAGTCTCCATGAAGTATGTAATACTGGTTGTTTCTACCATGAAACGCTACGTAGTCCTTGTGAAATCAAGATAATTTAGGCTTTGTATCTGAAATTTGAGGATGCATACTCTTTTTCGACTTCCAGAATTGTCAGCGTCACAGGCCATTATCTAGAATCCATGAAAGTGACTTCTTATTGAGGTGGATAGTAACCTGATCTTCACTGGTCTTCCTCACATGCTCAGGAGAGGCACATGTTTACACACACACTGAGTCAAGTCTTCTGGTGGCAGCAGATTGGGTGGAATAGCTCTTTAAACCCATCAGCTGGAACCATACAGATGACAATATTAACTATGCGGAGTGCTTCCATCTCCCTTCCCACCTCATATGTATGTCGTACCATACAGTCTACCCAGTGTTTCCTTGGGTCCCTTCCTTGCTTTTCCTTTGCTTCATGTTGTAATTATTTGCCTGCTATCATTCTGTAATACTATTAGCATTATGCAGTATAATGCAGTTGCAGAATATTGATGGCAGTCTGAGTCGACCCAGCAATTACTGTGGAATGGCCCAGAAAGACTACTGTACATTATAAAAGCATTAAAGTGTGAGCACTATGCGATAATGATGGAATTATCCTTATTTACTTCCTGCCGCTTTCTGAATGTCACACACAAATTGAATACTAGATAATCATATTCCTACCTGGTCATTTTCCACCTCTAGACTCTATATAATGTCATAAACAACTGTATCCTTTTACTGTAGTAGTTGCATGGGCTCTACTAACAAAAGCTTGCATAAAGAATTAAACATGTTAATATAGCAAAATAATTTCCTCTTTTCTTTCTTTCTTCACTTTTTGATGAGCTATATTTCTAGTCAAGCTCTAATTCATGCATTGGAAGAGAATTCAAATTCCCACTTAGTGTGATCATTGCTAGACCAGACTCTTTTTTTCTTTTTTGATCATTTGTAATGAAATAGTTGAAGTCAACAGAATATGAATTGCCTAGCACAGTGTGCATATTCACAGCACACTGAAGAACATAAGAGCAGAATAAATGCCTGTCTGGGTCAGACCATAGTTCTATCCGGCTCCCTGTTCTTCCTCTCCATTGAGAGGTGACAGGAGATGCTGTTTCAGCAGGACAGACAAGCCCCACCATTTTCGGCTGTCTCTTCTCCTTGTACTCCTCACAAACCCAGCTGGCGTGTTAGAAATTATATATTAGAAAGTGTATGACTTTCTAAATATTAGAACTATATGACTTCTGCCTGTAGTAGCTCTTTATGGACCTATTGAGTATGAGTTGTCTAATACTTTTCTAAACTGCTGATACCATCTGCATCCACAAACTCTTACGCTGTAAATTGCAGAGGCTCACTATGCTCTGGAGAGAGTTACTTTCTCTCAGATGTTTTAAATCAAGCTCCTATTGGTTTAAAAACCTGTCTGTAATTCAATGTTTGCAGTTTGGTGAATAACAGTTCTAAATGATCTTGTCCTCTGGTTTCATGGCTTTACAAACCTTAATCATATGCCATCGAGATTTCTCATCTCCACAGACTAAGAGATTGAGATTTCCCCCCCTGGCCTTTTTTGTTTCTGCTTGTAAGTCGTGTACCTCTTGGTCTTTTCTCATAAGGCAGATGTTCTATTCTCTTCTTTTAGTTGCTTCTACTGGATTTTTCTGGAGTTAAGCCTGGGAAGTACATGGACTTCCATTTACTTCTTGAGATATGGCTTCACCAGTTTTCTCATAGCAGTGAGATGTTATTTTCTGTTTTATTATCAATGTTTCTCTTGAGGAAGACCAATAATCTGTTGACCTTCTGGCTGTAGCTGCACTCTGAGCTACTGTTGGTATGCAAGCCTGTGCTGACACCATGCTTCAGACATTTCAACTGAGACTCATTCCTAGAAGTGAGACTTGGGCCTCTTTTACTCTTCAGTATGATACTACCTACCTCCAGTGCACATGGACATGTCAAACACTGCCCTTCATATCCACCACATGGTCCAATCAGTTGTCATATGGCTGATATTGGATGTATGTAATGTGTAGGAGACTTCTTAGATGGACTACACTGCAGAGTACTGAAAAGACAACCCATATCTGTAAATATTTTTGCCCAAGTTTGCTTGGCATGGGATGGACATGTGAATACAACTATACAGCTATATGGACTGTTCAGGTCATGGAGAGGGCTCAGGGCATGGAGGCTTAGCTCAAACCTCCCTCTCCGGTTCAGTTTTGTAAGTTAAAACCCAGAAGAATCCCTTCTTGAAGTACGGGGTCCTATTAATTTGAAGTGCATGTACAGAGCTATCAAGAAAATTTACTGAGGGACATTGAGGGGACTGAGTGACTGAATAAACCCAGTGGAGTACGTCAACTGACCTCAAGGATATAACACAAATAAGAGAGGTGTTGACCAGATGGCTGTAAATCCTGAATTTCTGAAACGAGAAAATGTCTTGTCTTTTTATTTTGTGCAAGTGTCACTGCAAAAACTTTTGAAACCAGAGAAATCCCCCTGTAAATCTCTACCCCTCAAAAAGAGGAACAGTAGGGTGAATATCTACATGGGCTATTATTACCTTGCACCACAAGACCTGAGTGTCAATTGCTTCATTTGGTTTGTTTAGCAATTGCTAGTATTTACCTCCTTTGCTTGTGTTTGACTAGGCTGTCTGAGTATTTTGGCAGTGATTTATTTTTTCAGGCAGCTGTTCCTTTTGTGTTGAGGTTTTTAGTGATGGTTTTTTCTCCTGGCTATGGTACTGTGGGTTGGATGCAGACCTGCCAACCTTGTACTATTCCCACTAAGAGACAAATAACTGCTGGTTTGAGGGAGAAATTGAGGTAATTTCAACAGATCTCAAGCACATTATTATTTCTGCATTTAATAGTGTTAGTTTCCTTTATTCTACTTATTATTCCAGCTGATGATTCCATTTTGCCTCTTTATTTGTAAAGCTCAGTCAATTTTCAAGGACAGCAGCTCTTTATAATTTTTCACTCTAATTATTTATTAATTAGTTCACCTTGATTTCTTTACAATGTTCTTTACATTCTCTTCCTGATCTGTAAATAGGATAATTTGAGTTGTTCTTTCAACAGATTACTGGACATATGGTTCCTGATATGCATTGTTGAAAATGGGCACATACAGCTATTTTTACATCTCATTTCTCTCAAATTGGTGTGATGGGAGTGCTGAAGAGGTCATGATATACTAAATGCTACCAGAATTATCTGATTTTTATTCCACATTAATTTTTTTTTATTTTTTTGGCCTTCAAATATTGCTTATGAACCCTGATAAAGCACAGCAAACTGAGGACTGAGAAAATGCTTGGTTTCAGCACCGCTGTTTATATATGAGTTGGCTAATTCTGTCCTTCTTGTCTGGTAGAAACCTTTTGATTATAAGTGGTTCCAGGAACTAAGTAGAGAAAGGGATGTAGTTGAAAAAAAAAAACTGAACAAAGATTTTCTCCTTAGATTTAACAGACATTTACAGCTAACGTATCCCTTGTGACCTTGCATCAATTAAAAAGTGAAGAGCAGATCTAAGTGACAGAGATAGAAAGTTATAATTTCTGTAGTAAAGGAGAAAGGAGAACAAGCTAAATCTATGTTAGCCAGGAAGTTCTACTAAGAGAACCTCTTCATATTTAAAAAATAAAAATCACTGCACAGGTGGCTGCTGGCTCACTATTTCCTATCCAGCATTGGCAGGGTAAGGGACCATAAAAATTTTATCTGATCACTTCCTACATTATTTTTTATGATTTGCAAACCAAAGCCTTTTACTTGAATGTTTAGAGAACACAACTATGTTCTCTAAATGTTTTACAGTTCTGCAAAACATTCCTGTCTCGAATAAAATGCTCTCAAGTTTTCCAACTGAACCTAGCCTTTGATTCCCAAAAGCTTAAAGATTCAAACAGCATCTAGGCATGTGGAAGGGATCTGCTCTTTCTATGGAACAAAAAATCATTATTAGCTTTTTTTCACATAGAATTGTAAAAAACCTTGAGATTGTTTAACTCAATCTGTTCTGAAGAAGCAGAAAATATTTGTTTTATCAACGAAAGATGAGAGTAATGTTTAGGTGATGGTGCAGTGAGTTCTTGTAAGACAAATCCAATCATGAGCCTGAAGGGACTGGTTTATTTGCAAATATTTCAAATCAAACTGCAGCATTCAGTCTGCATACAAATCCCCATGGAATTTATATGATTTCTAAAGCCATTGTTTTGAGCAAGTGAAACAAAACCAGAGTGTCCAGACTGGATAAAATCTGAAAGTATGGTTATCTATGCAATCTGTAATCTGTATATTCTTAGATGTGCCTGACACAGTTCTGCAGTTCCACACAACCAGGGTTCAAGGCAATGATAGACTGCACATGTCCCGAGTAGTAATAAATCCCACTGTCTTAAATTCATATTTGCTCTTACATCATATATCAAGCTTTTTTTAGAAAGGGTCCAAGGTTAATTTGTCCACCAGAAAGTAGCTCTGTGATGAGGCCACAAGGGCAGGTGCTTGTTTACAGTTGGGTCAGACCTAGTGTGTCCAGCCATGGAAAGAAACACATCAATTTATGGTCATCCCATGTTAATGCAGATTTCCTCTATACTATATAACACGACTGTGTAAGATGATTTAGGGCTCAAGAGTATGCTTGCAGCCTGGGCTTTTCATAAAATGTAGATACATCAAGTATCGTGTCTTCTTTGTTAGGCAGAACTAGGTGATGAATGGAAGGCCCTATTTTGTGCTATCAAATCTTTAATGGCTTCTAAGTCTATTACCATCAACTGTAGCTGTCAAATCAGTCATTCAAACTCTTATGGTGTCACAAGCATAATAAATATTAACTGCTTTTTCAGAGCAATTTTGTTATGTTGTGCTCTTCAGCAGAAGAACCTTCCTTAATATAGTAAGTAATGCATGGGCAGTATGGGTAGAAATGTTGTGGCACTTGATAAGGATTAATGTGTTTGTTTATTATGTTGGAAATTATCTTCTCCTGAGTCCTTTTAATGTTCTTGTCCTGAAAAATCTTTTCAAGGTTCATCTGTAATGATGTAAAAGTTAGATCTCTGAATCTGAACATGTCACCCTAAATACCCTGTGTACAAAGAAGCAGGCACTCAAGAGGGGGATGCTTAGGACACACATTTTAGCACAGCTTTGCACTGCCTCCGTCACCACCCTAGGGAGAGAAACCCAAACCAGATGTTGCTGACTCTGTGATGTGCACATCATTGTTGCCTTTTCCTGAAAACTGCCCATGGCCAGCTTTGGCCCAGCCTTTTCTAGGTCTTTCATGGTGCCCCATAAATAATGCTCTGATGGGTGGGATTCAACTCAAACCAGCTGAAATAATCAGGGGGTTTGTTTTGCCATATGAATGTGTTGTGTGACAACACTGGGGTGCAGGGTGGCTGAGCAACATCAGGGTGTGAGGCCTGCCAGGTTGTGGTTCTGGGATGACCTTGGGTGCAGTATGCCATGCTGCCTGTCCAGGCAGGATCACCCTGCTGAAAACACTTGGTGTTCATCATCGGGCCCTCACAGGCAGGTATCCAGTGTAGATAGTCTGGATTTCAGGATCTGGGAGTAAAATGGGAGTTGACAGTGCAGATACCAATCTGTGTCACCTCCATAGGTATCTGTTTCTCCATCAACTGTAAAGCCATGCCAGGAAAAATACACAGACTCTTACTTGTGGTTTCCTAAGCTAAAGCAGATTAATTTCTCCATAGACACCAGAGACACTGTTTGTCTCTTGTTCCCTTGGGTTCATTGTGTAGGAAGGGGTTAGGTGGAGTGGAAATAGTGGCTCATGTCTGTGCTGCTGAGGAGAAACCACGTTACAGTGAGCCTCTCTCTCATGGAAAGAGATGGTTTAAGCAGTTCAAATCAGCAACAGGAGTTGAGCACCGTAGATGGTCAATGTTTGAGGTCACCCTTTCGCATAACTCTCTTTTCAATGCCGCAGTACACACCTAACCCAGGCAATGTGTTGGAGCATGCAGGATTGTAATCCTTAAAAGATGCAGTGGTGGAAAGGGCTTCCTTTGGAAACCCCTGGGGAGGAGGAGATGATGCTTTCCTCCCGGAAGAGCCAGCTAGATACAGAACTCTCACATACAGTGGGCAATACTTCTACTTCTGAAAGCTATCCAAATTCATGTCTTCCAGAGTATACCATAACCACCAGCCAGTAGACTGGTCACAGGGGAATTATATATGGAGGACTTTTCAACCTGCTCTTGTAGGATAGATCTTTCCTGAGGCAAAACAGGCAAAATTAACTCTGTCTCTCACATACTGTCAGGCTGTTTTATAAAAATGTTCTGTCTGGCTGTTGTTGTCTGCTGTTATTAGATGTGCAGTGTAATCTTGGTGGCAGCTTACCAGCTGTCTGAAAACTCCACCCCTAACCTTGTTCTGTAAAACATTGCTGTAGGTCCAGTTTGGTAGCAAAATCAGCCTTTTTTTCTGTTATCAGTGTGTAGCCCAAAAAAAAGAATTCATCTAGCAAGGTTATAGCACACCCATGTCCATGACAAAACTCTGCCATTTCTCCATGTCTAAAACCTAGTCTGTGATGCTTCTGACTCCCCTTGATGCATTGATCAGAGCAACATTTCCGACTGTTTCTGCCTCGCAATCTGATTGTTCATGTTTCACCTTGATTCACCCTCTGTTCAGGGAATATACTTTTTTTTTGTGGGACTGTGAATATTGTTCCACCCTTCCAACTGAGTTAGCACAATCTTGAATAGACAACATCTCTATCAATCACAGCTGTCTCTGAGGACTGCTTTAAGTGGTGTTTCAGTGAAGCTGTTAGATGAGTATAGATGGTGATACGTCCTCCAGCAAAGCCTGCCCATATTCTCCTCTGCCTGAACAGTGATCTATATTTCATTTTAGGAGAAAGAAAAAGAAGGGATATGAGTTTGCAGGAGAGACCCCTGGGCTGTTAAACACCCATGGAATAAAACATGTTCTGAGGTTGCTGAGTGAGGTCCACCATTTTCTCTCTGTCCCTCTCCCCATGATCTTAAGCAATTCAGAGTGATTGATTTGGGGAGTCACAGTCTGAGTCACCAATTCTTTTCTCTGGTTATAAGAAGAATCCATTTACCTAAAGCAGGGGTTTAGATGTCACAGTGGAAACCAAGGGCTTAAAAGTTACGTCTTACAGTGCCCTAAGTAGATTTTTGTTCATAAAATTCCAATTTGTTACCCAGAGTACAACAAACCAATAACTACACATTTGAGAGAGACATTGATTACTTATTTCAGAGTTGGGCAGCCTGGGTGCCTGGTGGTATTCCACAAACCAAGCATAGCAACTATCAAAACTTTTTACTATTTATTAATTTTAGCAAACAAAGAATTATTGTTCATTGTCTACAAGCTACCTAGTTCTCTTGTTAATTAGTATTCTATCTTCTATTTGTTAATGATTCTCTCGATTCTCATGCTACTTAGTCTGCATGATCAGGATTTCTCTTCTTTTGAGTTGGTGAGTTCCTTGGGTGGTCAGAAATCAGCCTTGATGTAATTATCTTTCATCTAGTGGGAGATGATTTCAGCACAACTGCTAAGAGGGCTTTGTTAGTTTCTTCCTTATCTTGGGAGTTCTGCCACATGTCCTTGTGGTCCATAAATTCTGTGTTCTTTGTGTGCACTGTCAGTGGACATCCTTCCTCCCAAGCTTTTTTAACCTCCCTCTAGGTCTGAGAGAATTGTCAAGCTCTAAACCAATTCCCAAGGTAATTCCACCATCAAGTAATTTGTTTTTCTAACACCTGTACATCACTTCAAGCTTGTTAGTAGCTCTCTGTTTCATGGATTAAATCTCTCTTCTTGTTGATTAGTATACAAAAATGAAACATCAAACATTCTTTCTTGAGAAAATTTTATATATTCCACATTTTGTAACAATTTCTTTCTGCTCAGGGCTTGAATGACATATTTTCCTAGCAATTTCATTCCTATTGTGACCCATTTTGAATATACCAGTGCCAAAAACTAGAAAGTTTCTGTATAAATAAGGTGTGATATAACCAGCTATGAAATACCATTGCTAGTGTTATCTTCTCACAAGGAGTAACTTGGAGTCCTGGCTCTTAAGCCAAATAATTTGCCAAGTTTGCTCCAGCTCTTCTTATATCTGGCGAAGTGAGTACAATACTGTGCATCAGTCTCATGTGCTCTGGATATGGAAGAGAGCACATGTAGATAAGGGAACTGGGAAGCATCTCTGGTGGTAGTAGTGTGGCTGAACTGGCATGCAAATATTCCCTCACCCTCAAATATTTTAAGTAAGCATACAAATACAGAAAATACGGCAACTCCAATATCATGAGGAGTGGAGGATATAGTGTAATACAGTTGAAGTAAGAGCTTTCCTGAGCACTTACTAATTTGCAAGTTTAGAAGTATAGAAATCCAGTATATTCTAACTTGAGAAATTTTAAAATGCAAATTAGAGGAAAATAGAAATGCCAACAAAGAATAATTTGTCAACTAGCACCCAGTCCACAGTACCTACTCCTTTTTAAGCAAAACTTTCAAACAATTAAATAGGCAACTAATTTAGGACCAGAACCTCTCTGTACTGATGGATATGTTCAAACAGCATACATCACATTATTCTTGCATATATCAAACCCCTTTACATAATGTCTGTTTATACTCTGTGGATCTGGATTTCATAAGCAGGATTCAGTAACCTACCATTACTGTTGCTTTTTGAGACAAGTGAATTTTATTCAGCCACACAAAATCAATTCATCTGAAGGCAGAAATGCATACATGGTTGTCCTGGCCTATTTCACTCATCCCTTCTGTCAGCTCAAGGAATGTTAATGATTTAAATAAAAACTGTTTGTCACAAATTATGTAAGATATTATTTTCCTCACATACAGACTTCTTTTACCGGTGAACAGTGTGAGTGGTATTATGTCCACCATTTAGCACTTCGTCCTAGCAGGTTACGTGACTCAAGTGACAGCATAGGACCTTCCCAGTCTGTAAATACAGCACCAGTGCCTCCTGCTCTCAGCTACATGAGTTAAACCAGATCCTATTTTTGGTCCCACTTATGCACATTTGGAATTTCTCCATTACCAGCATTGTGCCCTGCGGAACAAAAATTGTAAAAATTGAATCTGATCTTGTACAGACTTACTGTTTCTAAAAATGTAGTAGCCCAGCTCATGTGCTTAACCATGTAACTGATTCTCTGAAAACTTTATAACTGTAATCAAGGGTACACTGGATCCCACAGTCCTAGAAAGAGGCAAGTAAGGATTCCAAAGGTCAGCTACTGGCCAACACAGGTTTACAGATATAATACATACCAGGACAGCTTTATTGTCCCTCAAAGAAAAGAATTAACCTAGTAACCTCTAGATGGCTGGCTTTTTAAAGCAAACCTCAATGGTCTGTCACAAAACTATTTATGTGAAAGACTGGCACATTTTCTGCACAGAAAGTCCTGACAAAATTGATTGCTCACTAATTTGTTTACAGAAAATGCTCATCATCTCTAGAATTTCTAAACAGTTTAACAAATCTGTGACTTTATATTTGCAGATATTGGTAATGTATGAATCTCAACACTTTCCCTCTATTTATTTCAGAAGGGGTGCTATACATGAAGATGTGAAGGGAATGAAAGGATTTATTTACTCTAGGCTGAATAGACCAGCTCCTCTAGCTCTAACTTTTTTACACATACAAATGTAAACAAACTAAACAAACAAACAAACAAAAAAAATCCAGCCAAGAATCTAAACAAACAACTAATCTCAGCAAAAGAGAAAAGGAAAGAAAATAATTGAAAGAAAATTCATCAGTTTGTGCATACTGGACAAAAAGAAACATGTAAGACCACATCTTTAATAAATTAAAACAGCTTTTAAGCTTTTCTCAAACATTGTGACAATGGGAGTTTTTCAGACTCTGCCAGGAATATACTGCATAAAGACACAGAGCAATCACAATCTTCTCATGTCCTGGTTAGAGCCACGTCCTGCTCTTACGCACATGAAGTTCAAATCATTTATACCTCTTTTCCAGAGGCTGCACTTCCAGTGAAACTGTATCTGGTATCATTTTTCCTTAGGTAAATTAAGTTCTATTTCTTACATCCTCGATGTTGTTATTTTCAGCCTTATTTTCAAATCTGAAATCTCAGTGCCTTACATCACCATCCTTACTGGTGTACAATTGAAATAACTCTTTGAACATGAGATCGAAGGTAAGAAATGTTCCTGTGATGGTCCCCTGTGATATACAGGAATCATATAACATGCATAAAAAGATGGAAAAACTCAAGGAAGCTCTTCAGAAGATGATATTTTCTCCTCTCATACAGAGTGTCCTTTTTTTTGAATCCATGGAGATTGTGATTCAGGAATAATTTTTAGGTATCTTCTTTTCACATAAAGTGCTTTATTCTACTGTCTTACCAAAACTTTCAGATGGTGAACCAAAAATTGCATTCCCAAATGGGAATCTGCTAGGCTGACTGACTGAAGTAACTATCCAGTGTGTGTTCATCTGTGGGAGGTCTAATGTCTCTACTGGATGGATGGACCTGAGGGCATGAGGTCACATTGGTGAACTAGAATTGGCAATTCCTAGGAAAGTGCTAGCACTCCCTTTGGGTAAATGCCATCTTGACCATATTGAAATGATCATAGTAGTCAAACCTTCCATACCAGCTGGATCCTGGCAACTTCACTAAGTTCTGCTTCCATTCCTACACTTTCACTAAAACTCCAAACTTTGGCCACATTAAAAATGGATGGGTCTCTAGACTACTAAAATATGATTATCCAGTTATTGATGTGGGTGTGGTTCTCACCCTGGAAAACATTATTCAGGACCAGCACAAAACCTACTGTAAATAGCTTTTGAACTTAGAGAGGAAGGAAGTTGGTTTATTTTTTATGTAATACTTTAGTTACATTTTCATTTAAATCCACATTTTAAAACTACTGTTAAAACCCAAAACCAGACCAGGTGGTGGATGCCAATGCTCTTTCCATCACAGCAAGACATGATATAATATTCTTTCTAGATTTACCTGCCCTTCCGTTTATCATTCAATGCTCCTGTTGCCATGGATGTCAAGGGAAGTTTTGCCATCTAATTCATTTGTGACATTTGGAAATTGTCCAACAATGAACTGCCTAGAAAACTGTTTCATACTAGGAAGGCATCATTTGCTCTTTCATCCTTGTCTGGGAACTATTTCTGTTGCTCTTCTCTCAGGATGTATGGAACAGGGTTTCAGGATTTGTGAGGAAGGAAATTATGCCTTTCTTAGGATAGCTCTTCTAAGAGGTGTTTTATCTATAGTAGAAGGGGGTTCACATCTAATCCGAACTGTTTCAGTGTCATCCTACAATTTACAGTTGAAATGGTACTTCCTGTCTTCTTAAGCTTCAGTTCTTTCAGTTTATTCAGTGCTGTCACTGCTTCCTCATCATTTCCCAATGGGTTTCCCTTCAAGAAGAGCATAACAAGTAGAAGTGCTCCTTGAGTTCTGTGTTGGGATCTTCTGTAATTAGTGGGTCAAAGGTGACCCTGTAACTTACAAACCACAGCCATGTCAAAGGTTTATTTCAGAGAGGAAAGATGAAAAGAGTAAGGCAGACAGTAGCTGGAGTTCTGTTTTACGCAATTCTGAAGCATGGAGAGAAAGCTTCCTCTGTACTGGTAAGTGAAAGAGGGTCAGAAAATGAGCTTCAGTGCTGAAACCCATCAACATCAACGTTACTTAATTATTAACATGGTTCTTGATCTCTTTTGGACTGTTCAGATGAACTCTCATCAATTCCAATGCCAGCAAAATAGTCAGGCTTACTTCCCTTTCACCTGTACTGGTATAAGTGAAATTCCTTCCATCATTGTAAAAGTACAGCAAATCAAATTCCATTTTTTTTTCTTCTTAAGTGTTGAGAAGATCTTGGTTCTCCTGGATAAGGGTTGGCTGAAATTAGAAATTACTGAGAATTCATTCGTTTCGGTAAAATAGATCTTGATTTCTCTTCAGACAATCTCAGCTTTAAGAAAGTTCTGCCTTCAGGGGACTTTTTTTGTTAGGTTTTGGTTTTGTTTGGGTTGTTTTGTTTTTGTTTGGTTGGTTGTGGGTTATTTCTTTTTTATTGGCATATTATGAGGCAGATGTATGTATGCATTGACTTGCTCCATGTTCCATGAAATATAGACTGATGTGTAGCAAGAGGCTTTCCTGCTTTCTGGTCATACTTGCATGACAATTAGTCCTTAGAAGAATAGATTTTTCTCCTTAAAATATTCACCCATGTTTATAAATCATGTTCTTTATCTATATTCATCTACATGTGGAAAGATTAAACAGAAAATGTTCTTTTAAATCATAGTGGGAATTTTATTTGCCAAAATGTCCATCAGCTATGCTTTCTAAAATTCTAATAGAAAAATAGTGTTGTCTGTAAAAAGGGATAGCTTTGAAATATTTCTGATAAATTCTGTGGTATTTTGATAGATTTATGCATTTGTGATGTTCTAATTATCTGTTTACTACGATTTTTCAGGTTGCATTTAAGCTGATTAATCTAAATCAGCAGTACAGAATAATAGAGCCTTGCCTCTACAAATACAGCAGAATTAATAACAATTCTTTCCTTTATCTTTATTCAGCTAGTCCATCTTGATTAGAATTGCCTGTAGTAACATGGAGCTCTTCACATTCATTAAGTGCTGAAACCCTTTCTGATATGAAAGGAATCCTAATCTAGTGAAGATTATTTACTGTGCTGGGTCTCTGAGAACGTGTGGGATGGACACATGAATGTAAACTGCCTTCAAGCAAGCATGGGGTGGCTTATGGTGATAAAACTGAAGTCTCAGAGAAGGAGGATTTACATTGGTGTAAAGAGGAAAATATTTGTCCTCTTCCCTACTAAGTACGGTTTGCTATATTCAACACAACCGCCAGGCCTGATGTTCACAAAACTATCTAATTTATTATCTAATTTAATCCTCTGGGAGAATGGGAACTCTTATGTCATCATTCAGTTGATCTTTTTCAGATATTACCATCAAGTTTCAAACTGTTTTGGACCTATGTGTCAAAAGGCTCGTTCCCCAAACACAATGGAACACACTGGAACAGTGACAGGCAGAGGAGCCCCAGAAATCTGAACAGAGAAAAGGAAGAACCTGGATCTGGCTTATTTCAGGACTGTCTAAAAGCATCAGCCAGATTTTCCAGACATGACACCAATCCGTGGGTCAATAGGAGATTGCTTCGTCCATCACCTTTATACACTGAGGTGGGTGACTCCCTGCAAGGGTCTCGGAGACACTGTGGGGTGCAAGGGAAAATTATCTTGGATTTCTACAAATATTTGTATGAAGGATACCTAGGGAAGAACAGAATGTGGGGAAAGAAAGGGATCAACATGGTTTGGGGAGGTATCAGAGTGGTACAATAGAATGAATAAGGAAATAAATGTGTAGGTCACGTGTGTAGAGGTTGCTGTGTGGTACACTTGCCCTGTCTGATCACAGCTCTATGTCCTGTTTTCTCATTTAACTCCATTTCTAACTATTTCTTCTGGTCAAGGTGGCTCCACGTGCATATGTGTATGGAGGTTTGAGTGCCAGCAACTGAAAGAAGGATAAAAAGTGGCATGTGGGGGGCCACACTCCTGTGGTGTCAGCAGTGGGGGAGGACAGGATACACATTGTGTGGGTGTGAATGTCAGTGTGTGTAGGCACTAGTGAACATCAGTGTAGACTTGCCTGAGAGTACAAGAAGAATCTTGAAAGCCAAATTCCGAGGCAATCAGAAGAGTGCAGGAGAGTCAAAGTGGACTGGAAGAATTGAAGATCCTTGCTTCTGGAGTCACTAGGGTCTGGATGTTGGCTGAGCAAAAAAGATCAGGGCAGTGGTGCTGTTTGTGTTGTGTGGATTTTGTAGTTTCTGTCTCTGCTGATTTATGTGGCTTCCCATGAATTTAAGTACACGTATTGAGTGCACATGCACAGACTTTCTTCTGGCTGGATGCAGGGACATGGAGCTGTAGCAGTCTTGCCTCTATCAGGCTGCTGGGTTTGGTGTCTCCTAACACCCTAGAAGTGCTGGTTGTGTCCCTTGACCAGAGAGGGTCTAATTCATCATTTCACACTAAGTCATCTATGAAGCAAGTGTCTGTATGTGGTCAGAGAAATCCCTTTCTGGGAGCCTGAATGAATGATCAGCAAGTGCATGGTGCTGCCTCAGTACTGGAGACAATTCCCCTTTGCTACCTCTCACATAACCTAAAGGAGAAACTGCCTGAACAGCCTTAAAGCATCCTACAATGTGCAAGGACACCTCTTCCAAAACCAGCAGCCCACCTGCTTCGGCAGAGAGTGGCTGGGGAGAGATTGCTGCTGTAATCTGCAGGCTGGGCACAGAGGTTGTGTAACGTGCTGTTCTCAACTCCAGTGAGCAGTACTTTTGAATTAAAGAAAAGTGAAGGCTTAAAAAGGCTTTCCAGGCTGAAGTGCCATTTCTACATGCACAAATAGTTCTCACGCAGTGAGATGTATTTGTACCTTTTTATGCAAAATGCCGTGAAAAATTAACAAGGGCAGAGTATGTGCAGTCCCTGGGATCCCTTCCAGCATGTGTGCTTTATTATTTCCATAGGCCAAAACACATCGCCTTTCTGATCTAAGCCTTACTGATTTTGCTTCAGGCTGTTAACTCTCAAGTCCCCTGAACATCGTAAGATTCTGTCCATTACATCACACAAATGGAACCCATTTATTTTTAAAACCATGGGGCTGGATGCTGGGCTCCCCCACAGCAAATTTGTGATACTCTTCTAAAGTGAGAGGGCTGATTCTGGTTTAAATTAATGTAAATCGAAGTAGAAACTATTGCATAGGTTTTGGTTTACAGAATGTGTGATTTCCATGTCAGTTTTCTATTAATTCCTATTTTCCCAGACATATGATGAACCAATAATTAGAGTACAGAACAATCATTAAAAGATTACTGTTGTCAGCTGATCACACAGAGACACTCCCATTACAGTCAGCAAGAAAAATATTCTACTATGTAACTCATAAAAAATACCCTAGATTGCAGAGAAGGGGAAAGTGTTTTAAAAAGGGATTGTTTGGTGGGTTGTTCTTGGAAAAATGCTCTATATTAGAAGTAAGCAATTTATAACATGTATTTTCCTTCTTGAACACTAAATATGTGTCATATAATGGAAAATCTTGTAGCAAAATTAACTTGTATCCTGACCTTTCACATTTAGTTTTTCCTCTTCTGCTTGAAGAGCACAGTCTCAGGAAACTACTCACAGTCTCGGGATCACTGTATGAACATATACAATTCTTAAAATCGCTTGATATTACAGACCTTTTCTCTAAATATATTTTTTCGTGAATAACTCATGGGTCTGTCTATATCTTTGCCTTGCAAACAAAAAAAATCTATTAAAAATACACTACAAAAAAAAAGAAATCTGGAATTTGAAATGTTCACTAGTTGAGTAGTTAACAGAATAGGTAAGGGAAAAAAGATTTGTCAGATGAGAATTTTGACAACCCTGATGAGAAAAAGTCAAATGAATAAGAAGTGCATTTTATTACAGCACTCTACTGAGCTAATTTTGAAACAGGATATGCACCATGCACGTATTTAAAAACTGACTTAGATCTTTTTGTTGTTCAAACTGATCATGTCCTTCTTTACCCTAGGCACAGCCATCTCGTTGTCTTACTCTGAAAAATTCCTCCTCTGTGTCAGGGGGATATTTTTCAAGATATCAGGAAGTGTCCTATACATGAAGAATAGCCTATGCTCAAATGTTTCTGGAAATTATTTGCTACCATATCATATTTGCTTACCTAGAAAACATACCTTTCCCTCTAGCTTAATTTCTTACCTCCACCCTCTTCTTTGTTTTACTTTCAAACACAAAGGTCATGCCAAAAGGATATTCTTAAATTGACAATAATTTGATTTTATTGCAGGCAGAGGACATGGCCATTTTTTTTGCATACATCAGTATATGGTACAAATACTACATGTGACACTCTGTGTTTCTCCTACAGTTTCTTCGAGGCAGCAGGACATGAATTCCGTTTCCTGGCTTTTCTGACATTCTCTGTGTGATGCTGTCTGGGCAGTAATGCAGAGAAGCAAAGAAACAGAAAGCAGTCCTATAATTTGAATATGCAGATAGTTAATGATATCACAAATTGTCCAGATATTTTGAGACCTAAGAAGCCTACTGCCTAAATTTCTGAACATAGGCAGACAGTTTCTGAAAGCTAATTAGTATACAAGTGCATGTTGTCCATATGATTTCATTAAGCTTGTCACAAGTAAATTGAGATAGAAAATACCTGTATAGCAAATACATTTCAATTTAAATCTTGTTTGCTGGTGCCTATGGGAATTATGAAAGTGAAGGGCTACAAAAGCATAATGAAATGCAGGAAGCAAATGGTGGCATCAAAGCAAAACCTTCTGGAACCTTCAAATTGGTTTCAGATGCATGTCCAGCTCTGCAAGTGTTTTATAACTCATTCTGAAGAGAGAATGTCAAGCTTTTCGACTCACAGATAATGACATGACAGCCCATAACCCTTCTGAAATATTCTGCCCTTTCATTAAAAGGAAACTCCTGAAGGTGGAGAAGAATACAGGAAGAAAGACAAATGGGAGGTGAAGATGTCATATGAAAGAGAATCAAATTTCTTTATTTGATTTTAGGAAGAGTCACACTTCATATTTCTGATTATTCTGTGTTCAAAGAGCTCAGTGGTGTTTGTACCACTGGAAACATTTTTCTTTTAATAACAAAATTAAAAGCAGTAGAAAGCCAAAAATATATACTGGGGTAGATGTCCCTTATTTTCCTGACTCCTCTCCTTTCTTCTGGACTTCTTTCTAGTACACTAAATTTCAACTACAGAATAAAGCAGGTGGTCAGTAAGTGTTGTTTGGTTATTTTCTTTCTTGAGCAAATTGGGACTGGGAGTTAAATTGCAGAGCTTTCTGTTCCCATCTGCTCTGCAAATGGAGTTTCATCTAAGAAGAAGGGAGAAAAGTGTTGTGCCAGTAATACTTCAGATGGATATCAACAGAATATTTGCAGCCCATTGTGGCTTCTCTTTGTTTAATACACACATTTAGATCTCTGTGTAGAACAGACCTCCCAAGATGTGAATGTTTCCATTTCTAAATGTGCAATACATCATGACTTTTAAGCTATCTGCATCTCTGGAAGTGCAGGGAGATGTGTGAATGTCTTTGAGCACACTTGGCAATAAGACATGAGCAGTAGTTGTTAAAAAAAAGAAGGACATTAGGAGGTTTGTAGATGAAGCCTGTATTTAACTGTGGGGATCTAATCTTTTCAGGCTCCTTCTGTAGTCCAGAGGAAGATTTCTCCCAGGGACAATTTAGAGTGGGAACCCAACTCATTATTCTGAGCAGCCTCCTGGAGCAGCCCCAGGCAATCACAAAAGGCCAAGTCAGAGAAGAGCTGCATTCTGTGGCTGCTTTTTCTTGTGGGACTCAGCTCGTTCATGTGTGGGCAGGTCCCCATCCCTCTGCTGCACTGAAAGGGACTATCAAAGAGCTGCATGTTATAATTTTCTCTGTCAGTAGAACTGTAATCTATTTATCACTTCTTCAAATATAACATAATTTGTTAATTTATAACACAGTCTTTAAGAGGATTACACATTTATTTTACTACATAATGCAGGAAATTTGAGAAGTTAAATGTACTTTCAAACCTTCCTCTATGCCTGTTTTGAATGATGACTAGGATTTCATTCTAATTCCTTTTCTAGGACCAATCCACTTATGTTTTGAATTATCAGTACTGACAAACCTTGTTTTATGAAGACTAAGTTCAAATTAATATAGTTCTCTTTCCTTTTCCACATGAGGCATGGAATTCTTAAATTTCCTTTATTCATTTTCAATCATGATGAGTTTGGGGGTTTTTCCTACACTATTATGATAAATCAGAAGGAAGGCTGCATTTAACCAGAGTACAGACTGCTGTGATGGCAAGGATGACAGTGACAAATTATGAGCTGCATTTTGGCCATGTGTCTTAACTTGGCCATAAAGTTATGCCTGTTGAACTGTGAGCCTGACAGCTGCCTGTGCCTGGAGAGGTGAGAACCCCTCAACTTAGTAATGGGGCACTTCAGATTTTATTAGTTCTGCAGTGTTAGTATTTGGTTATGCCCATTTCTGGCTGACTGATCTAAAGAAATCACCTTTTCCCTTGGTCTGCGACTGTCTCATCTGTTTGTTGGTAACTCCTGCTGTCAGCTACTATTTCCTCAGAGCCCTTCATGAAAACACTCCTATCAAAATGAGGACACTTATCAAATATGAACTCTTTGAATCACCCACCTCAATCAGACAGAGATGAGTCAGAGGGTCCTCATGTGCGCAACATTTCAGCAGATCTCAGTGAGCAAAGGACTCCAGAGGAAAAGCAGTGCTGGTAATTTCTTCAGCCAGCAGAGAAAAAATGTGATGCTTGTCTCATTCTGTGCTTGTATACAAGCAAGCCCATGCAGGTGCCCTCCAGAGCCCTAGGAGAAGACTACACTTAGGAAAGAAGAGTTTAAATTTCCAGGTTGACCATGTTCTATCTTCAAAGGATGCAAGGCAAAGGGCTGGAGTCTCAGTGTGCCTTTAGGTCTAGATCTAAAACATATATTTAGACCAAAAGCAGCTTCAAAAGACAGGATTTGTCAGCTGTGTCCACTTGCAGCAGCCTGGGCAGCAATAAGTCATGAGTTGCATGTTTCTTGTAACATGATGTGCTAGAACATCTAGCACATCTAATAGTGCTATTATTTGCCTTGAGGTGGTTTTGTTGTTGTTGTTGTTGTTGTTGTTTTTAAAGTTTGCCTCTGAAGGAATAAGCCAAATAGCTCTCTTGCCCTGTAGAAATGTGGCTGACATTTCTCAGTTTTGAGCAAGATGGATTCACTTAACCTCATTACTGGAGTCTCTTTAATTTATAGGGTGTGACTTGGAGCATGTTTAGGCTTGTGGGTCATGTTATGTCACACAGGGAAAAATATTTAGAAAATGCTATTAAAGAGATTTGATTTTCTGGTTAGCCACACTCCCTGACTAAAGAAAATCCAACCAACAACCTCCCCTAGTCTCTATTCCTAGAAACCCTGTTTGAGACATAGTCTGGAATGATAATATACTTAATTACTCTCATAATTTTAATTTGATGGAATAAACCTGCAAAGTCTTTTTATGGCTTTGGTATTCCTACAAAGGATGAAAAAACAAATGTACATTGCAAGAAGGACATTTTTAAGCTGAGACTTGGTGTAAAATTATGCTTAATGCTTAGCTTATCATTAAGTACAGTTTTGCCAAGCAAATTAAAAGAGAAAGGAAGTTAAGAACAACTGATATTGAATCAATTAGTAAAAGTTTCATATTTTAGATGACCATGTCCATAAAAATTATTGCAGTAGTGACAACCTGGAAAATGAATAGGTAACAGTGATAGGTACATTTATTATTAGCATGATCTTGTGAAAAAAATGCTAAGAACCAGCTTCCTTTCATTCTATCTATTCCTAGTGTTCCAGGTTACACAATGAAGCAATGAAATAAAGGCCAGGCATTCTGATCATCACTACACAGACATTTAGCATTTGTGGATGCTGAAATGCTGCTGAGCAATCAACAGAAAAGCTGCCTAATTCTGAGGGCTTTTTTCCTTTATTTGGAGCGCTTTTCATGTAAATATTCCCTTGTGAGCAGTGAGGTATTGTGGGGATAAAAATTAGAATGGCATAGACCCTTGTAGATACTGCATATAGCCAGGGCAAGACTTTGGATAGCTGTGTTTGAGTGACCGCTCATCCTGTACCTGGCCATAGCAGGCAGCTGAAGTGATTGATTGGTTCCTGCAAGGTCCAGGGTGCCTCCTGTTCCACTTCTGGCTATGAGCATTTGCATGTGTGCATGAATGGACAGGCACACAACATTGACCAAAGCCCCAGCAGGACCCAGAAACACAAGTGGGAGCTGCCAGGCTCCATAAGAAACCAGGTGGGTGCTCTGGGCAGAACACACAGAAGAATTTGCAGCCTTCACTTTTAGGGTCATTGCTGGCTTTTACCAGATGAAAAATGCAAAAACAGCCCTGGGAGCAAACTGAACTGGCAATTTACCTGTTATGAGTGCCATAACAAGATGTTTTAGAGCCATGGCTGGCCTGGCCTGTCCATTTGTGCTTCATAAGCGCCATGGAGTTGGCTATACAATCAGCTGTAACAGGAGGACAAAGTGTATCTCTACAGTTTGCCTTCAGCTGGAGTAATCTAAGAGAGTTAGGGTCAGATTGTAAACTTGTATCTAGACCTTGCACTTCCTAAGAAAACATCTTAGCCAGAAGTGTGTGATGTGAAGGGTAAAAGCCATAAACCCAGGCATGTTGCCTTCTCTGGTTACATTTTGCAAGGAAATGAGTAAGACACAAGTGAATTTACATTCTAAAGCAGAGAAGCTTCCACAGATTTCCACAAATAATTAATAAAATGAATCACTGGAAATGTACTGTGGGGCAGACTATGCTATGAATTTGACCGTTTTGTTAATTAATTTTATTTTGTTTTTAAGGGGAGAGGTCTAAGTAGCTTTTGTATTTCTTGGGTAGATTGTGAGTAGACAAGAAACTTTGTAATTTGTTTCTGTATCACATAAGCTGGAATGTCTTTATCTTTTATCTACTATATCCACTTCTGAGGCCAAGGTTACATTCCTAACCTTAGACTTTCAGACTTAATTATTATCTACAAGGACTGGTGTAGCCACATAATGGGGCAGGGGAGTTTTATAGCTTGTGTACAGTAAGAGGCAGATCAGTCAAACCAAATGACCTAATTATTTGTTTTTACCAAAAAAGAAAGTAATGAAAATTAGTCTGCAGTTGTTGCAGTTCTGAAAAAACTCACCCATGACTCATTCAAACCACACATGACTGCCCAAGCTGGTTGAAAGCAAGCAGAGTAACTCTGTGAGACTTGAACTTCCCCATTCATCTCAGCAAGGTTTTACTCAGCTACCCTTGACCATCTAAGTTTTGTTGTGAACTGGTCCACTCTTTAGGCTAATAAACAAAAAATAAAAAGCAGAAGCAGAGGGCAGTAGATACAGGGGCAGGAGCTTTCTTACAGACAAGCTAAGACCTCATAGTAACAAAAGTCAGACTCAAGCACAGTCGGTCCAGAGTATATGCACCCATAACTTAAACACCTGCCCCGTGGAATTTGATTCCCATGGTTTTAAGTGGAAACACCCACTTGTGAAAAGACAGTATTAAATGCAAGGTCTGAAGTATGCTGCTCTGTAACATCATTGCCTTCATAATTTCATATCATTCAATAATTGTAATGTTCACATTTTCCTGGATTTGCAGCATATTCTGATCTTACCCAGCAGAAAGTTCAACATTGATCCTTGATCCTGCCATGACCTTCGAGTGCCAGATTGGACAAAGCACTTATTTTCTCTATGATTCAATTCCATTTATGAAAAATTCTCCTTATGAAAAATGAAGATAATATTATTTCCATGATTTGCAAGCCATGTTGAGGCTAAATGAAAGAATGGTAGCACATACAGTAATAAAATATGAAGGAAATTGCTTAGTTTAAGGATACTAGGAATAATATCACTGTTTGATTAAGGAAGAACTTACAGCAAAAAATACATAATGCAATTTTACCTCTAAGAATTTATGAATTTCTTGCTTCAAACAAGACTTAATGGATTTCTGTGAGATAAAACATCACTAAGCGCAATTAAATCTTCCCAATTGCTACTGATTCTAGGCAAGTGCTCTAAAATCTTACTTGTATAAAAAACATTCATCTCAAAAGCCATTATTTTGTGAGAAACATCTCAAAGCTGTTTTATTTCTAGCAGAAAAATACATTACTAAACTCTCATTTTGAGTGAACTGCATCTAACATATTAGAAGAGTGATAATGCCATAGTGTGAAGTGCTTTGTGAAAAAAAAAAAAAGCCTCCAGTACATCTCAATTATAACCAGTCTGCCACTTTTGAATCTCTTACTTTGAATTGCTGGTAAGGAGGGTGTATGTTTAATAAATAGACATCACACAAGCATATATAATAAATGTCTAAATGTACACATCCCAGAGATATAGAGCTCAGGGTTTTTTAGTCAGATCATTCTAAAAGTTGATTCAAGTGACTATTAGTCAGTCACCCTCTATTTTTAGGTAAGATCAAGAAGCATATTGTCTAGAATGATTACATTAGTGTGCTAACAGGAATACAGAAATGGAATACCAGACCATATCATCTTTTCTTCTCATATTTTGTCTCTAGCACTGATGGATTTTGTCTTAAAAATTAGCAAACAATACAATAGTCTCCTTTCCCAAAAGTTTGTCAAATCTTCACTTGGTAACATTTGCTGTATCTCTTGTCCTCTCTCAAATACATAGCATGCATTTTTGTATCTATATAAGCAAAGCAAAAGTCCTTTGTTTCAACTGTCATTATTCTTGTAGTTTATATTCACTTCTAATTTTTTTTAATTTAAATTGTGCTAAATATCCAGCATGGTTATGTAATGAAAATAAGTTTCCTATGAAATATGCTAACTATACAACATATAATGTATTTATTTTTTTCTTTTTTATCAGCGATATTGTAGCCAGCAGGACCAGGGCAGTGACCATTGCCCTGTACTCAGCACTGGTGAGGCCACACCTTGAATCCTGTGTTCAGTTTTGGACATCTCACTACAAGAAGGACATTGAGGTGCTGGAGCATGTCCAGAGAGGGGCAGTGGAGCTGGGGAAGGGTCCAGAGTTCTAAAGCAAAATCAATTTCATTTTTATTAAATTCAAGTGTGTTTTATTATTCTTCTTTGTTTCTTTACCAGGCTTAATTTCTACCGAATTCTGTCTCATCACTTTTTCAGCCCATTTACTGTGTGGTAGAAATAGTGCTTCAAAATCCTGATTCCAGCTAACATGTCATAATCTGTTTGGGTTTTTTATCAAAGTCATTTGTTGCACATTACTGTAGACACAGTTGTGTCACAGCAGGTATTGTTGTCTTACTCTTCTACAACTTTTTGCATAAATGAATATGCCATTTGCAATTTAAAACAATTTAAATTATACTATCAGATCACAGAACTTTCTGGTAATTCAGACAAATATTCTTATAAAATGTGTAGTATTTACTCTGCAGATTGGCAATATGTTGGCTAAATTTAAAGTAACCTGGGGCCCTGAGCTGAGACAAATGAGAGCAAACATTTGTCCTTTATCAAGGGATAAAAAATTAAATCCAAGGAAGCTTCCTAATACCTAACTGTCTCCTAATAATGCCTAGATTTCACTCAGCCTGAAATCTGGGGAAGAAAGCTTTGATGAATATGTATAGTTGTGATTTCTTCTTCCTTTGCTTTTTTCATATGGTAATTTACATCCACTGAATTCAGTCACAACCTTTCCAGTCTGGCGTCCTTTTTAGTCCCAGTGCTTGAGCACCTGTGTTGGATATTTTGTTCAAAGAGAGCATTAACTGGTTGGTTTTTTTTTTTTTCTGACTATCACAAGTAATAGAAGAAGGGGCATCCTGGTGAGTTTACCTGAAGGGGCAGCTTGGGGTATGCAGGATCAAGGGTGCTTTCCTGGCCCACAGGTGTGCACACCAAAGTATGGCACCACTGTCAGACACCTTTGTTTAAGACCCCTCCCAATTTAGGAAGTAACAAAATTTCTTCAGGACATTTAATTTCAGTTTGTAGCTCCACCAACAGCGGTGCTGTTGTCTACCTCTGTTGTCTGAGGGGTGACTGAAGAGGAGGGGGTATGAATCTCTCCTGCCTACAGTGACAAGAGTGAGTGCTTTTGGAAGCTTCATGGTTCAGCACCTCTCAGACAGCATTTCAGTTTCTACTCAGATTGTTGGCACACCAATATGGATGCTTAAAGCACACCATTTTGCTCTCATTATCATCAAGAGAAATTTAGGGCTCTATTCAGTTGCCTAAGTGTCATCTGAAATGTCCTCTAGCTGCCATTCTGCAAGTGTAGGGATGTCTGCTATTAGTTCAGATGTTTTTTTCTGAGAGCTAGACAGAAAAGAATAAGAAATGTAACTCAGCCGATTTTTTCCTACCCCATGGGCTTCAGCCTCCCTTTCAGCATGATGGCCACTACATCTGCTGAGAGCAAATCCTGATGCCACCCACGCTGTGTCTCGGCCCCTGGCAGTGACACACTCAAGACAAGTTGTCCACATTTGCTCCTCAAACCTGCTGGCTCTGCCACTCAAAAATGGATCCAGCAGTAAATAACTCTTTTCTAGGAGACAAGAAATATTACTGAAGCAGAGACCAGAACACAGCACTAACCCTCTTAATAGCATGATTTACCTGCTTAGGTTCAGTTTGTTCTCTTTCTCTTGCTTGTTTGCCCACTATCCTCTGTGTGGCATGGCATGGCATGGCATGGCATGGCATGGCATGGCATGGCATGGCATGGCATGGCATGGCATTTTCTCACACAGTTCTCACATCCCTTTGATTTTTTCTATTATGCATCTCCCTCTGTATAAATCTTTTCAACAGTGTAATCACGCTTGGCAGTCCTCAGACAATTTAGTTCTAGTTGGAGCTCTGCATGCTTCAAGTAGCCTAGTCTGTATTTCAAGCACAATTGTCTGAAGAGAGCAGAACCAATTTCCTTCCCTTTGCTCATTCTCAACATTCTCATCATTATTTTTATACTTTATGGGTGGATAGTGTCCTTAGTATCAGAGCTCCATTGTATAAAACATGGCACAAATAGAATGAGAAAGTATATAGGTCTCTATTCCATATAGGTCTCTATACCAAATTATTTGGAGATGAAATATGTAAGAACAGGAGTTCTACTCCTTTCACTTTACGTATGGAGAGTGGATAATAGAAATATCCAGATACCTACAGAACAAAAGCTTGTGGGACTACCAAAAGTGACTCACAAGGAATTTGGGAATATCTGTTTTCTGAACATGACCTAGTTCTCTGCCAAGAGAGTGATCTCATCATACCTGTTATATATCTCTTGCTCCACTTCCCTTGAGGTCAAGAAGTTGTTTTCTTTCATTCAGTCTCTGCCTGCTGAAACTGTCTGTACTGCTATTCCAACCAGCTGTAAATATTACCGCATATACAAACACATCCTCTGGAATGCTAACATTTCTCTTATTCAAATGACTTTTATTTTTCTGTGTCAACGTAAAAGAAGCAGATACCATTTGCAGGAATGCACAGCACAGGAAGGCAATAGCATGACCATAGTAGTATGGTTCTCTATCCAAAAACGTAAGTTTTTTTCAGAAATCCAAAGGATAGAGTTGCTACTCTTTTGGAGCTGTACCCAGAGCTGTTATGTAATTTTCCTTAACTTGCTCACCAGTAGACCAAGCTGGTTGCAGCCTTTGCAAAGGGTAGCTATGAGCCAGATAGCCCAAACCTTTTGCCTGGGAAGCTACTGGGGCAAATTCCTAAACCTCAGATTATAAGCACTTGAAGGATACTACAGTAATAAAAGCAGATCAATGTGGGCTTGTCAAGAGCAGTCACATCTCTCTAGTTCCATTTCTCAGTAGGGTAACAATGCCTAGTGGATAAGGTAGGAATAGAAGATATGACATGTACATCTTGACTTTAGTAAAGCTTGTGGCACAGTCCCTACATTTTCATATACAAATATGAAAAACATTGTTGAAGTGGTTTTATCAAGGATTTGCTTTCAAAAAATGGAAAGTCCTGAAAAATTGTGAGGCCCTGCAAAAGTCCCTCTCCTTTAATATCCATTTTAAAACGTGAATATTTTGGTGATAAAATGGGTAGTCCCATGAAATCTGCAGAAGAAAATGTTGAGTACTAGAAGTAGACCATGCACTTCAATGGTCAGAAGTAGAACTGAGAATGAATTTTATAAATTAGAGCACTAGTCTTAAATCAATATAATGAAATTTAATAAGACCAAACTAAAAGCTCCTCAGGTAGAAAAGAAAAATTAAAATCACAAATGTGAAATGAGATAAAAAGCATAATTTACTGTTTAGCTAACAACACTGCAAGAAAGGCTCAGGGGGGTGGTTGCATGAAATGAGTCAGTGTTTGAGATGCTGTCACAAGAGAGACGTCTCATTCTGAAATGTCATTATATACAAGACTTACTGATAGCTAAATATTAGCACACAAGTAATTATTAACAGCTATTACACTCCTTAGAACAAATGCTAGAGACTTTATGACAACATCATATTCCATTTTGAAAACCATCATTAAAAAATTTGTGGATAATCTGGAAGGAAACCCCAAGTGATGAACAAAAAAAAAGTAGTCTAAAAAATTTGCAGTAAAAGTTGAAGAAAATGTTCAATCCAGGAAAGAGAGGACTGAGACAGGACATGTTAATAATGTTATAATCATGTTAAGAGATTTGGGACTGTTTGAACAGTAATCAACTGTTCTCAATTGGAGTGATCAGAAAGCAAGAGGAATTCAGGCTAATTTATAATGAGACATTTAAATTAGACATTGTAAAGGCTTTTTTGATGTCAAGATAATTGAACACTTTATCTAATTTAATTTTTTAATTTAATTATCTCTGAAGGTTATGGAATTCCTGGAACTGGAGATTTTGAAGAACAGGTCCAGTTAAAGAAGTGTATATCAGGAGTAGTTCAGAAACTGTGTTAGATCTTATTTCAGAGCTAGGAAAGGCAGTCAATGACCTTCTGAGATATCATTCCAGCTTTTGTTTCAATGGAGGACCAAAGGGGTTATGCTGGATCCATGGGTGGTATCCATGGGTGGTGACTGTCTTCTGCTTGCCGTCTCTCTCTCTCTCTCTTATCTTTTCTGTTTCTTTCCATCTCACTACCTCACTTCCTTTGTTAAATAAATTCCAAATTGTTGACTTCTGTATATTGTCTCATTTGCACCTTAATTCAGGCAGAAGCATCTCTCACTAGCCTTACCTTAACACACATATGCAGCTGTCATTTCATCAGTCAACCAAAAATTTAAAAAAGATCAGACACCGCCAGGAGAAATGTGCAGCACCATTTGCCAGCATCTATGATCCATGTCACTAATGTGGCTGGGTTTTATCTTGGATCAGTTTGCATCATTTCCAACTGCACATCCTGATTCCAAGTCCCTGATGCTTAGTCACCTGCATCTTTCAAGGACCACTGGTTCAATGAATTAAGCCAAATCCCATCTGTTCATATTTCACTGGTCGCTCCCTTGAGTAGTTTGCCCAGTCACAGTAGTTCAGTTTATTCAAATATAACTGTAAGTAGATATAGAAGCCACAACACATATCTTTTAATCCAGTGGCCTAGTGTAAACATTTTTCACTCATTCTCTCTTTCTCTAGTGAAACGTGAACTCAATAACATTTGAACTCATGTTGAACTTCTGAACTCTCAATTTTGAGGCAAAATTGAGACAGCTTGTACTTAGCTGACTATGGAGGAATGAACAATACTTTGTCATTCAACCCTGATAATTTTTCTGTAGTTCAGAGCCATGTTTCTGAGTATTTTGAATAATATGACTATGAGAGTATTTCCTGAAGCTACTCACTTAAGTAGTGGCCCAGCTATGGCAGAAATTAAAACTCTATTCAAAGTCTCTCATTTTGAAATAAAAATAAAAGAAAAATCCTGAAGGGGAAAAAATTGGCAGTGAGTCAGGGATGGGAGAAGATTTACTGCTCCCATTTGTAAAAGATGCCCTCATTAAGCTGACACAGAGTGAGTGCTGAAGACATGTCCTTTGGGAATGGGGCATTAAAGACAGCTAACTTTGAACAGAAAAATCAGGGTACACTCTGTTGGTATGAATAAATGTCTTTCTGATTATGGGGATTTTAACAAATACACTGTAGCATAGATGAAAGGTACTTATATGTTTGAAAGATCATTCTTAGAGATTGAGACTTATAGGCTATTGAAATCTTTCATATTTCCTTAAAAATACATCCTTTTAGAGAAATCTACTGTGCCACTAAACTCTTTCCTCAGAACCCCTTAGACAATCTCTGAGGTCAATGAATATACGCAATTTTACTGATGTATCAGGAGAGTTATCCCCTAACCAATGTTACTGAATATTTTTATCCCGTGCTTCACTTTGGTCAATAAGTAACATTCCCAGTGCCCTACAGGGCACTGTACTTCATCCCAGGATTAAGCTCCCCCAAAATGTATTTTTGCTTCTCTCATTTGATTTTTAACTTCAGGGATTAGATATACACACCTGCATATTGCAGAGATGTTCTGACACCTTTTTGTATCTTCTCTGACAGATATCATGGGTATCGTCTTATACCTTTCAGTTAATGACTTGGTTGTTAAAAGTTTCAGAATTCCTACTTTAAGGAGGATCTATCTTTATCTGGCTTGGCTAACACAAGCTGGGCCAGCTCAAAGTTGCTATACATCCTATTGGATAGGGGATAAATCTATAATGGTGTGCAGTGTGGTGTGTGATTTATATTTCCCTGCATTTATTCACAGTAGCATAAATCCTAGTTTATACAATCTATGAAAAATATAAAGGACTTATTGAGTAAGAAAGTTGACCAAATTATTTTGCTGTGCAAGTACATGTTAACAAATCTGTACAGCTCCTTTGTACTCTAAGGAATTAAATCAGAACAAAAAACAATCACTTGTTTTAAATAGGCAAATAATCTTCACATAATTCAACACAGTACTTAAACACTGGCTTAATTCAATTGAAAATTACCTATAGACTCAATATATGAAGGCTATAAACATCCAGCAGAAGACTGTTTCTCATCACAAGTGTTCATGTATAGATGAATGTCTTTTATTTTAGCCAAACAAATTTCAAAATTTGATGTGATTGGGTATGAAACTAATTGTGAAATGTATTCAGTGTGAATACAGAAATTTTAAAACTACAAAAAGACCATAATCACTGCAATAAAAATATAAAACATCTATTAAACTTTATCTTTGATGGCTAAGATCTTTCAAACTTCTTTCCATGCTTCCCAGTGAGATAGCTAGATTCCAGCATTTGTCTGCGTTATTGACATTTCCAAATCACTTCCCCAAGTCAATAGGAGTAAAATACTTAAAACACTGAAATAAATAGAAAAAGTAGGGTACACCAGGTTTTTCTGGATAAATGGTAGGACTGGTTATCCAGGGTAAGAGTACAAACTCAGGTAAGCAATACTGAAGGCAAGAATTGTTGAGAGTGAAGTGGAAGTTTTGTTCTGTTTAAATATCAGTGTCTGCTCAATTTCACTAACATTATTCCAGTTGTGTTTTCCGGATGATGATTGGAAAGAAATTACATTAGGGGTAACAGTTATTGATAATCTCCAGATTCCAACTGTGACAGCGGTTTAACAAAAATGCTTCAAAATCTTGTATATCTGAAAACTGAGTCCTTTGCTGTTGTTTATTGTCTATCAATTGTCTTGTTGCTGAACCCTCTTCATCTGGGGTTTCAAGACACCCTGTTTAAGTAAAAACAGAAATAAACCTCTGCAAAACATCTTTACAGATCTAGGGGGAAAAAATGAAAAAAAAAAGTTGTGGAGGCAATTCTGAGAGCTACAAATTGTCACCCTGTTTACACTTTACTTGTCATTTCACCTACCAATATCTGTCTGTGGCCTTACTCAAATACATGCTCTCCCTAACAAAGGCTGCACATCTGGTGGAAGGTGTTCCTGCCCACAGCAAGGGGATTGGGATTGGAGGATCTTTAAGGTCCAGTCCCTTCCAACCCAAACCATTCTATAATTCTATTATCTCCTTGTGTGCTCACTGCTGTTTGTGCAATGTCTATACAATGAAATATCATCTGATATCATCTGAAGGTACCAATCGTAGAAAGGATACCTACTGCAGCTATAATAAACATTTGAGTCGAGATTTGGGAGAGCTTATCTTGACATTTGAGGTTACCATTGCATAGATATACAGCTGTAGGTCTTACTAAGCATCTTTCACAACAGACACCCTAAAAAGGAAACAGAGAAAGGAGATTGTTTTCTTGGGAGCCTAAGAACTGTTACATTATCACTTTACTTTCCCGACTTGCTTTAACATGCAGAGAAGATGTCAAACTAGAGACTTCTCTGAAGGTGGGAATAGCTAACCACAGTTACCTGCAGACTAAAATCAAGGAAAAGCTGTGGTGGCAGTGTGTCTGCTGAGAATGGATATCCCAAGCCCCTGAAGGATACTTCGGTTACTGCAGCACTATGTGGAAGGGGTCCCACCATCGTGTCCTCCTTCACCTTTTCCCAAAGAAATGAAATGTTTTTTAGAGAGCATGCTCATGTCCAGGCATACTTGCTGTGATCTGAGAACCCTGGTCACTCTGGTTCCTCTGGACATGGAATGAGACAAGCTGGGCTGTTTTTTGGATCCTGGCTGGGAACCATCATCTCTGCTGGGAGGAAACTGTGGCCATACGTGCCTGGCATCCATCAAGAGAGCTGCACTGCCCAGACAGAGGAGCCTGGGTCTTCATCACCTTCATCATTCAGCCCATCAAATGAAAAGCTATACCATTTTGGCATTGAGGTTGATGTCTTGCCTGGCACCTGGCTGTTGAGCTGCTGCCTTCAGCTGGTATCCTCAAATATTCCTAATCCAGGTTATTTAGCCTTTGCTCATTGGGTTAAACTACAGAACACAGAACTGGGATTCTTGTTTTGGCAATTGAAAACAAAACCCCTCCCTGGCATACAACAGATGAAAAAGAAAGGCCTGGCTTCAAAAAGTATTAATAATATCAAATGTCCAATGTGATTGACTTTTAAATTGCACAAAAATCAGATGCAGAGAATTTTCCTCAGTATTCAGTAGGCATTTGATAAAATAAATCACAGCATATCAGATTTCCTCATTTTGTATAACTGGAGTCATAACCTCAGCTAACTGGATTTTCACTCCTTTTCAAGCCTGACTGGAAAAAAATGTGTGAAAATTGATTAGGTTAGAAAAACTGGCATGAAACAAATAATTGATAGAAATAAACTGAGTGAGAAAGGAAACAGCTTAGACACTTTCTCTGTTGGGTAGAAAAATGAGAAACATTTTATATCAATTCATAAAAGCAATTATCTTTACAAACATATGAAATTATTACTTTCTGAAGAGCACATGGACATGTTAAGAACTTAGACACTTAAGAAACTGTAAAATCCATCACTAAGGCAGATTCTTTTTTAGGAAAATCAGAGATTCTTTTAAAATGTAATTAATTGTTGGCAAAAAGTACTTTTTCCTTTGCAATTGTAAATTATTTAGTAAGATGCATTTAATAATTTATCAATAATAATTAGTGATTATATTTATTTCTACCCAAATATAAGGTTGAGATTTTTTTTTTGTTGAAGTGAAAAAACTAATTCAGTCTTAGGATTTTACCAAAGTAAAATGATTATCTCATTAAAACAGAAGAATCGGATTGACCAAATGGGGATTAATTAGAGCAGACATGTAGGAACAGATATACAATGCTGTTGTGGAATCAAGCTGCTATTGATATCAGATTAAGTGAAGGCTGCATATAAAACTGGAACTGTATAGGTCACTTTGGCTAAGTTAGCAAAAAGCCTAAGTTATGCTAACAACCCGGCAGAAGTGCTAAAAAAAATCAAGCAGTCAAATTTTAAAAAGATACAAAAGCAGGCGATAACTCATTCAAGTCCTGTCAGCTTCGACTCATTTAATTGGAAAACCTCCCGGACGCTAACAGAAAGTGTATCCTTTCCTAACATAGGTGCTGCAGCAAAATGACATTTGAGAGCTGCCAAACAAGAAAATTGCTATTCCTGCCATTGAAATATGCATGAGACCTTGTGTATGCAAAGGCTCTTGTTAACCAGTGGGAAACCAGTGCCACTGCTCAACTAAAAGGTTGATATTAACAATAATGTTTCACAAAGGAAATAATTATGAAAAATTACAACCTTCAATATAAATTACAATAAGAAGGCAAACTGGCTGTTTGACTGGTATGAGTATAAAAGAATTGGTGTCTTCTAACAAAATTCTATCTCAAAATCTGCACTTTTTATCTGTTAGACCATAAGAATACATGGCCTGTATACACTTGTTTTTTTAGACTTTTTTTCAGACAAAGTTACTTTTTTTTCTGTTGTGAAATAGATAAATTTCTTTCAAAACTTTTATTTAGAAGAGTAAAATATTAATTTTATTTTTGCTTTTACAGAAGCATCCCAACAGGGTATTCAGACCACCAGCAGTAGGCATATGCTGCAGGTATAATATTTACTTATTTTCATAGGAATCCAAGATCTAGCAGCAATGAAGAGCAGGGAATTTCAGAGTGACTGCAACTGTTCCTAGGGCAGACAGACATAGGTTGCCTGTTGGAAACTTTAGTGTCTGTCTTGCAAGAACAGCAAGAAAGGGTGGATTAATGCTTGCTGAAGGCAATGAGAGTTCTGTCTTCATCTCCTTGAGAGCAGTTAGTAAGCTACAATGATCTCCAGAAGAAGATATCTGCTTTGAAACCACTAAAACTTCCCAGTAAGGAGTGTGTCTAGTGAATTTATAACTACTGGCAAGAATTTTGTCGATACCATGACAAGGTATGTCATATGGACAGTATAATTTACTAACGAAGGATTCATCTCTGTGCATGTGGTGCAACCACACCTAATGATGGAAAGGACAGGAGAAAGTCTCCAGGATCCACCACTGCAGAGAAACAGAGAATTCCTTCTGGAAATGCCAGTTTCCAGACACTGGAATTACTCTCAGAAACCCCGACATATCCTGCTTGTACCGAGATGTGAGAGCAGGGTCAGGGTGTCTCTGCTGTCTGTGTGTGTAATGCTTCTCTGAAAAAGCAGGAAGCCCTGCAGCAGCCCTGCACAGCGATAGTTCAGATACTCCTACTGAGGCAGGCATTCACCCACCACTGGATCATGAATATTTTCAGACAGGTTTCTTGGAAGTTGTTTCAGGGTGCTACCCCAGTTTTCCTGTTGTATCAACTGCTGCACTCTCATGGCTCCCTATTCCCTCAGGAATATTCTGGAAGGAAGTCACAAGACAATCCTGAGAAAGTTATACCTTCTAAGTGCTGTGTCAGGCAGTTTGTGGTGTGATTACATCTTCTTTGTCTTGCTCATCATTGTATTTGCCTACAAAAATATTGCTAGGAAGGTTGGAGGTGTTTCACTCATCTTTGCACCAACGAACAGCCAGTCAGAGATTTGTGAGACTACCTTAATCACGGGAAAATTTGCAGTAAAGGTCCAATATTGACACTCAGGTGGCTTAGCCCACAGGTTTGCTGTAAGATAGGAGACCTCCATTTCATATGAAAGTCTGATACCTCTGTGACCACGGAGAAATAGTACCAGGTACATTGGGCAAGGTGTACAGAGAAAACAGTTTTATTTGATAGTGTAGTGGCTTGAAGCATTTCTACAAGAGGGAAAATAAGGATCCCTGACTCTCAAGAAGTCTTTCTGTATTTTATTTGCATGACTTTTAATGCCAAATGCAGATATATTTTTGACAGCAAAGACAAGAATCAAGCCTCAGCCCAGTGGTCCAGCCAGTAGATATGACAGGTATTGTGTCACATTCCTAACCAGCAAAATCATATTTGAATCACATTGCTGAAGTGATAAAACATGCCTATCTGTATGCTTCAATCTGAAAATGGAGTTGAGTTTTCTTACTAGAGGAGAGGTCTACAAGCCAGTCTATTTCATAAAATTTATGCCTCTTTCCCATGCCAAAAGGAAATGGTATAAAAGCTAGCAGGGAGTTTAATTTTTGTGGAGTAGTAGGTAGCCTTTGAAAACGTGTCACAGGCTGTAGGAGAGCTGGTGGTGTCAGAATGTATGCAGTAGTCACAACACAGAGATTAGAACAAGGATTCTGTGGGGTGTGGATGACTAGAAGGGAAAGGGGGGGAAAGAGGCTGACAAAAATAGAGGAGGGTCATAGGGTTCTGGATAAGTACACTGGAGGAAAGAAACTAGAAGTCTGAAAACAGCCATGCAGGAAATCTACTTTTAGGGTGTGAAACCCAAGCCAATAGACTTAGATTTTATGAACAACACAGAGATTGAGGCTGAGAAAGGGGTATCAGAAGGCAGGACTGAGGTGTATCTGAACAGAAGTGATCACACAGGTGTGAGAAAGGCAGATACAGCTGTGCACGCACCTCTCCAGAGCTGAGATGGAGCTCAAGACTCCTGGCGTTGGCCACTCCTCCAGTGCTATCTGGTTTCTCAGTGGGAAACTCTGCCATCCTATATTCTGCTTATCCCCATAAAAATGATCCCCTGCTACTGCCATCAGCTGCTCCCCGAGCTGGAGTGGCGGAGCTCTCTGCAATGATTCCTAAAGCTTTATCCTGCAGGATGCTAGTTCTCTGAATAACATTACTCTGGGCTTTGGAAATAAAGCACAAGCAGCACTCATGCTGGAGTTGGAGTTGTTTTTGTGTTGAATACTAGACTATGGAATTAATTTTTTAAATTTTTTTTTTGTGCAATAAATATCATATGGATGTAATTACTGTCTAGGAATTAGTAATTGCCTTGCATATCCAAGAAAGTCAATTTACTCAAGAAAAGGTCAGAAAACAGACTGTAGTATTACTCCTTCTGCCTTCTGACTTCGAACAGAAAACACTCTAAGTCTTCTGTAGATCTCATTAAGCTTCTAAATTCAAATCGACATTTTTAAAAAGATGAATTTTCACAGGCAAGGCTCTGAACTTTTTAATTAACCTGCACGCATACACATAGAGAAGAGGATGGCAAAATTTACCAAAATCAATGTGATAACAGTCCAATCTATATTTCTATTATAAAGCTGCTTCCCTACTCCAGAGACAAACCTTTGCTGACCAATTTTTCCATCTAAATTCTATGTGAGGAAAAATCTTTTCTTTTTCCTAACAATAAATAAGAACAGTTTTAAGAGGGCTTCAACAAGTCAACTCGCAAATGAAGACAATACTTATTGACTTGTACTGATTGCTCTCTTTCTGAAAATAAGTGATAATAATGTAAAAAAAAACAAAACCAAAAAAAAATCAATTAAAAAAACCCCCAAAACAAAACAAACCCCTAAAAAACAACAACCAATATAAAGCCATACTCTAGTAACTTTACAGGGCAAAATCTGTGCTGAGAAATTTCTTTGGGACTTAAGGACACTCAGTATTTCATAGAGCTACCAGATTAACAAGTCAGATGGCTCCTATTTTGACATAGGGAAATTGCTTTGTTGCTATACAGGAATACTGTTTTACCTCCTTTGCTTAACCAGATAGATCACTTTTATTTTGACATGGGGATACTGCTTTATTGCTACCCCCACCCAGCTCCTGCTCTGCTGTGCCTTGCACTTCCCAGGCTCCCAGTGCTCAGAGCCACCAGCCAAGCTGTCAGGCTGCCCATGCACTTTAAGTGCTGCAGGGAGCCACCTGGCCAGGAGCAAAATGCCAAGGAGAGGGGAAGACAAAGCAGCAGCCTAAGTGAGGAAAATGGTGGAGCCAGCTTATTGAGAGGGGTCGTCTGCTCACAGTCCTAACCAAAACACCGTAACTTTTGTCACACATAAAATCACTTTCTTCAACAGTTCAAACCCTGGCAGCCAAAGCACACGTGACACCTTCTCCATGGCCATTGTGATGATATTGCACTGTTCCTCTTCTGCCAATTAGGACAAAATTACAGAATCATTTAAATTGGAAGAGGTCTCCAAGATCATCAAGTGTGTCCTTAGACTGATCTCCACCCTGTCAACTACATCATAGTACTATGTGCCATGTCCAGTCCTTCCTTGAAAATATCCAGGGAGGCTGAAGCAAACAAGAACAGATGGACATAGCTAGAGCATGAAGCTTTGGATAGGTAAGACTGAAAGGTAGAATAGATATTTAGATAGAAATAGAACATATTTTCTCTCTTCCTCAAACCTCAGGGATGTCACCAGGGACGAGTAGGACCTAGTGGCATCAGGGTAGACCCACCTGTGGCACTCCTGTGAGCACAGACTTGGCCTTGCTGATATGCACTGTTAGACATACACAGCTCTATGCCTCCTATCACATCTCCCATGGATGGCATTGGCCTCCCCTCTCATCCACAGTCATGGAGAAGGTTTTGCCAACTCTTCCCTGCCCCTGGACACATACAGTCCATAACACATGCCATAGGAAATGGGAGTAAAAAGGGTCAAGAGAGGAAGACTGCAAAACCCTAGCTATTTTTCCATCTGTAGGAAATTTATATTGTCCTAATAACTTCACTTCTGGGAATCTTCTGAGCCTCAGCTTGACCTTGGTCTCTGAGCTATTAGCCAGCAGCCAAAAAGCTTTGCTGCTTTAGTCAGCTTTAGAGGCATTCAGGGAGGGAAACCTAGTCACCCTTAGGAAGAGCAGAAATTCGGTTGCAGATTTAGAAATGCCAGTATTAGCCTTAGGGGCCTAAACAGCAATGGGGAGATGATCCTCAATTGCAGTCATTTCCTCTTAATAACAAATACTGCTGCAGATTCACCCAATGGTCGGTCACATGAAATGACTGTTGCTGCAATGAACACGCTCACAAGCTCCAAGGGAGCTGTGGATTACCAGTGACTTTATAGAGTCATTTCTAATAATCAGAGCCCAGTTTCAAAGTTAGAGGAAAGAAAATATCCATGTAATGGTAGCACATGGTTGTTCATGAAGATAAAATTTTTCACTTTGTTTTGAGATCTATGTCATGGAAACTGTAACGTGCACTTTCCTTGCCGTAATGGCATACCATGAAATTATTTTAGGTTTTTTGTGGAGGATTACGTTAAAGACCTGCTATCTATGGAATTTAAGTTATATTATTATGATGATGTTAACTTTGATAACAAAGTAGATATAAAATTAAGTAGCAGAGTTTGCAATGGACAACAATCAGGTTTAATTACACGTCAATTCCTTAGTGTCAGAACAGCAAAGTAATAAGGCATTTATGGTTTAGCCAAGGGAATTCATATTTCATGATAAAACAGCAGCTTTATTTCTTCTTATCTCTTGGTTCTTCAGAGTTTGAATCCCATTGCTAGTGAACTTGAATCTGTCTTTGGAGCTTCAGTACATATTTTACGTAAATAAGCTACGCGACACTGAAGTTACTGTGGGATACTGTACAGTACAATCAAAAGGCTCTGTTTCTTCCTTGAAATGTAATGTGGCATGGAAATGGCAACACACTTCAGAAGAGATTCCAAGTGGCTTAGAGAATCTTACCATGTGAGTTCATTTTCGCATCTCAACTGAATATTAATAAATTTAAGTGTCCACTCTGATTCCTCTATGATTGTTCCAGCACTATATACTCTTCATCAAAGCCTAGTTGTAAAATCAACTGTGTATTTATAATTTATCAGAGTACTGAATGAACTAGATTTCCCCATCCCAAGAAATGCAGAGTGCCTGCACTCCATTGCCTCAGTGGGAGTTGTGGGAATTCAGTTCATCGCTGTATCTTGTTCTTAATGCAATCTACTTGAGTTTGTGTTGTTGTTTGCTTTGCAAGAATAAGATAAGCTTCTAAATTCTCGTTCAAACACAGAAGAATGATAATTTTTGCTAATATCCCTGCTAATAGGAATGCTGAAATAGCAGAACCTAGTATGAAGTCAGACAGTCACACTTTCATAAATCATTCATGTAGTAAGCAGCTGGTGGTGCAAAAGTAATAGCACCCTCACTGCTATGCAGCTGATAAAAACCTTTTGTCTTCTATGCTGAATTTCACTCCTCCCCTCATACAGTCAGATATCTACTCACAGTGAAAAAGGCAAAGAGAAATAGAACAACCCTGGAACACATGGTTAAAAAGTCAACAATTAATTAATTCTTATTCCGTAATATCTTCTATGGGAATACAAAGCCTGTGTTGATGCATTTGGTCAAAACACACTTTACAGGGTGAGACAGGATGGGGGTGCCATCATGTTCTTACCATTCATGTTGTTCATGCAAGCATAGTGACTCTCAGGTGACAGGTGCTCACTGTCTCCTCTGCATCTCCTGGAGATTCTGCACCATCAAGACTTTATGAGCATCACAGAGCTAACACATCTGCACTCTCGGGCTGAACATAAGACCCAGTGAACTCCAGCATCAGCAGCAAGAATTTAAAGATAAATTTCTGGTGTCCCATGTTGCTATGGAGCATGAAGTATGTGTTCAGCATCTATGCAGAAGGTGGGATTAGGAGGTAATGGTCCTCACCTCTCCTTTCTGTGCTTTCTTCCTGGTGGCAGAGCCTTGGCAAAACTGCATATTTGCAAAGATAGGGGAAAGGGAATTAGCCATGGAATACAACAGCCAGAAGAAGAAATATATAAGTGTGCATAAGTTGCAGAAATACATAAACAGCAAATTATTTGTTAAATGAAACAAAATAGCAGCAAATTTTGTCTTTCTAGTTTGTTGTACATCTCTAGAAAGCCCTAGGATGACACTGTGAAAATCTATTCTTCCTTGTTTGTTTAAAATGGTTATTAATTTCATTTAAACATAGATTTTTGTCTGAAACAATATGCTACTCTCAGGGTATGAGAGCCCCAGATACAAGGATTGACCAAAAGGAACTTTATAAGGAAACTTCTGGGAGTTACTGAAGCTAATATTGCTGATTCAGATGTCTTTTACACTTCCTCAGGGACCTGACCCTTTTATGAAAATTAAAAGGTTTTTGTCTGTGTGAAAAACACTGACATGCAGAAAGGCAGTGAAGAGATGACCCAAAGCTGTAGCCACCATCCCTTCTAATTGTGGCTGTGTATCAAATGCAAGGAAAATGCACACAATCTGATCCTGCTGTGGTCAGTGAAAATTCACTGTAAGCCAGCAGGCAACAGTAACAACTGCCCCTTTCCTCCTTCCCAGGCTGTGCTTGCTTTCTTCCTGTGGTCTTGCTTTCAGAAACTGCTGATTAAGAAAGCCCCCAAAATATCATGACCCGAGTGCAGCGGGGGAGGACAGGGAGGGAAAAGAGCAGATGATATTTATGATTAAGAATCTCAATCACTCTAGCATAAACGATGAACTTAAGATCATTGGCAATAGAAATAGTTGACTTAACAGATGGTAGGCAGCTCTTATAAGAGGAAACCGTTTTGAGCATGAGCTTAATTGAATGGTTCTGATCTGTATAAATTAACATGTTTTAAATCTGTGCATATATTCAGATTGACTTTCAGAAGAATATTTTAGAGGTTTTAAGATCCTCTAAATGAAAAAATGATTGTCAGAAATCGATTCCTAATTTTCAGATGCTTATAGGTAAGAAAAAATTAATGTCCTATTACCTATCTTCAGAAAGCAAATGTTTGGTAATGCAAGCTGTAATCTGCTCCTGGTGCTCATGATCTTAAGAGTGTTTCTTATGGAAATTCTCTTAAGTAATACCTAGGGGTAAACATCTGCTATTTTATTAGATAAATAATTTGAATTTACAGTAATTTCCCTGTTTGACGATCTTGCAGTAAAAAGTAATATTTTAAAAAATTTAGCAACAAATCTTCTCTACAGTAATGCTTTTCTTTAAATTTTCACAGGGCCATGGATTGCTGTGTGTGTGACAGGACATCAGCTCAATAAAAGAAATTGTTACGAACACACAAACATTTCTTAACACCAGCATGTGCCTCAGTACAATTGCTCGTGGGAGCTGTAAACAAGTGCTGCGCATTACGCTGACATTTGCAACAGAAATGTGAGCAGTGAGTTCTCATATATTATGGGGCAAATGGTGGGCTATTCCTGTGAGATAAAGGGCACTGAATTCAGTACAGGTAGAAGAGCAGGAATGAGATGTATTGCCTAGAACAATCTAAACAAGAGAACAGTGCAAATTTACTTAATTAATCAAGTTTATAAGAAGTTTAGAGGGTAGGGTTGGTACAATGGTGAGGCTTATTCTCCACTGCTTTACCCTATGTACAAACAATCCCCAAGCTGAAAAATTCCATGGATATAAATACACAGTGCAAAAGGAGAGTGAAAATATCTGCCAAAATCTCTGTCAAAGAGTTGTGTCATTTCAGCACGTCATACCCCCTAAACCAGGACACAGATCAAGTAAATTTGAAAAATACGTCTTTATTAAGTTTGTGCCCTGTCCTGGCCCTCTGCATATCTGTGAACCTTTTCATGGAGTACATTTCCAACTGCTCTGATGTCTATTTCTGCTACTAAAACCTCACGAATACTCATTTTTCTATTATTTTTGCCAAGGTCAAAATGGTTTGGGCTAGGTATTACAGAGCAGGAAAAGTGGCCTTCTGCCTGCCTGTATTTTGGCATCAAAGAACCTTTTTGTTTATGAAAATACTCTCTTATTTCAAGGTAACTCATATTAATTGCAGGTGATGGTCCAAATTCCCTGCTGGCCTAAGGCATTCCAGTTCCATCAGCTTCAAGGCACTTGTGTGCCCATCAGTCATGCATTTCTGAAGAAGCTATTGTGAGTTAGTGACGGTATTGATTGACAGCAAATGCTTAACTCTGCAGTACCTGCCTCTGTAGCTTGTTCAGCTCTGTAGCCACCTTATTTCAACAGCACTCTGGTTACTTTGAAATGTAACTTTACATTTGTAAAATCAAATTGTAAGCAAATTTGTCAAACAAATTGCAAATTCACGTAAAGACTCCAGACCCCTCACAAAGGACTGAATACTTATTTCATGTGGATCTCCACTAAAATTGAATCAGTTACTGTACCCAGTTGTAGGAGGGATCCACAGTGGCCAGTGTGAGTAACACGAGAGCAAAGTAGGTGGTTGTGGCCTGAACCTATATGAGACAGGTATGAAATTACCTATCTTTTTCTTTAGAGCATGAACAATGAAAGACATCTAAGGACTACAGTGGTTCAAAAGCCAGATTTATCAGAGCAAAAAAACCCCAAAACAAGGTAAGATAGATGTTGCTCCCTACCATGTCCTTCCAAGAGGCATCTTCCAATTTGGCTTTCTGGTCTAGTGATTTTCAGCAGCTTTCTGGGCTACCCTAAGTGCCCAGGGAAGGGCTCCTGTAAGTCCCCAGCAAAGACAGAGGCCTTGCTTTTGGCCTGTATTCTGCTCTACAACCCAGCCCTTTGTTCCTCTTGGGAGCCCATGTGTTGAGCCACTGCAGCCATCCCTCGCTGAGAGTATCTCTAGCTCCTCTACTGCCCCATGCAGCACTCTGGGAGCTGCTCCTAGCCAAGCCTGTTCATCTGCTGATGGGAAAGACTAGACTAATCTCCTCTTCCTTGGGGTACCAGCTACTGAACCCTCTGTCCTGTACTCAGGACAATATAAGGAGTCCTCCTACCTCCTCATTGCCTAGTTACACCTCCTAGCAAGACATAATCGATGGAATATTTACAGTAAACTGTGCCCAAAACAGTTCTGCCATCTGTCACAGTTGTGAATAATGAGTTCTTCATACTTCCACAGAGTTATGCATTCAACAATCTCCCCATTATTGCAGGTAATAAATGTGGACACCTGCCATTCCACTGATGGCTGTATTAGTCCCAGTTAATAGATGGGTAAAACAGGGTGTGAAGCTATTAAAGGTAGATTTTTACCTCACCTAATGACAGCTATCTAAATATAAGGCATCCTGTCTATTCTACTTAGACAGGTTCTGTCTTTAGCCTATAGAAAGAGACAGGCACCTCCAGAGGGCCTTATTTATCACACAATTTCTGGACTCCAACCTTTGGAATTAACTGTCCTCTGGAAATTCCTGTCTGTATTCATTGACTGCACAAGGAGACTTGATAACCAAACCCGCAATGAAACAGCTCCCTTTTAGGTGTCTAAAATTAGCTGAGATGATTTCATACAAGAGTTGCCATTAGGGATTTAAGTAGTGAGCTGAACCAACTCCACAGTTCTGGCCTCAAAGGGCAAGCAGAATGGCCACTCCACCTTACCTGGAGGGAACATGGGAAGAGGCAGATGCCAGCCTCAGGGATGAAATGACATATATTGTGAGGAGTTCACACTCCTGGTATAGCTGCTGACAGCTGGTTATGAAATCTAATCTTTGGAAATGGGCATCTTCTTGGTGGGGAGTGGGAATAAAATTTAAGTGAGCAAATTAAAGAAGTGGAGTTAACAGGTACTGTAGAGGACTAATAGAAGCACAGAAAAAGTTTCTGAGAGCACCAAATTATATTGAAAGTCACCGAAAGCTTTTTATCTCGATATGAGATTGGTCTTGTAGATAGGACAGTTAGTAGAGCTGTTCAGGTTAGTCCTTACACCTGCTTACTTGGAGAGAGGCATGATTCAGCTGAGCTAATGGCAGACTAAAACTTGGAAGATTTGGTTTCCAGCTCTTTCAGTGACCTGAAAAATAATTGCCACAGCCAGATCCTTTTCCCTTTTCATGCTTCACTTTCCTGATTTATTGAGTGAGGGTAGTTATTCTGTAAGATTTCTTTATAACATATTTCTGGTTGACTAAATGGGAAATCTCACTTCCAGAGCTAAAGGTTCTTGATTACATCTCTAATGCAGTCCTTTGAACTCACTTGACAAAAAAAAAAAATTTCAATTTTACATTTTTTAGAAAGGGGAGAAACCTATAAATATAGAGAAAATTAATTACTAAATACATGCATCTATGTAAATACAGGGAAACATCATTACACACTAAAGCAGAGTTCTGGCTCTGTTCAGGTGAACAAAGTCCCACCTATATATTTAGTGTTATAATTGAGCCAATTGTGAGTCATGTATTTTGCTTTCAGGGGTGACAAATGCCAAGGATAGCAGTAGTTTGCCTTTTGATTTTGATAGAATTAGAGGAATTTGATGGATAGGCAGCAAGAAATTTACTACATTTGGCCATGGCTTCTCCCACGTTCTCCCTCCAACAATCTGCAAATATCCCTTGGCTGCTCTGTGCACAGATTTATCAAGCAGAGATTGAATGATGGGAGCATATCACTGAGGTGGTTATATTCATATAGTGAGTGTGCTGGTGTGTTTAGGCAGTTGCTATGGTTCCTAATTTGTTCACCAAGTACATATTTCGCATCCTTCCAAGGAGCCTGTTTCAATAGGAACTTGCTAACAGCTTCACTCAGGCACTATAGTGTCTGTCCAGGAACATGCAACTCCTCGGAGCAAAATCCTTTCCCCACTGAGATCAGTGGAAGGTTTGCCATCAAGGGAAAAATATTTACTCTTTGTCTTCAAGACTGATTTCTTCCAGTTGTATATTTGCCCACAGTATTTTCAGATCCCTTTGCACACCTGAAACAAGGGAAACACTTATTTTTGTGGAATCCTGTGATAAGTCTTGAAATTGTACTGTGATATGATTCATTGCCTTTAAGCTGAAGGACAGTAAGTGTAGATGAGATATTAGGAAGAAGTTCTTTTTTCTGCGTGTGGCAAGGCACTGGAACAGGTTGCCCAGAGAAGCTGTGGATGCCTATTCCTGCAGGTGTTCAAGGCCAAGCTGGATGGGGCTCTGAGCAACCTGGTCTTGTGGTGGCTTCCTTACCCATGGCAGCAGGGGTGGAACTAGATGATCTTTGAAGACTTTTCCAACCCAAACCATTCTATGATTCTGATTCTATCAGTTGTCATAAGGCAGAGTAAAATACATATGAGTGCCTGATTTTGCATCACCCAATTTTCAGATTAGTCTCTATTAGATTCAATTTCTGGTTTTACCTCATCTATGCTGCCCTGGATTAACAATGAAATAAATAGGACATCTATATGGTCAGTTAGATACAAAGTTATAAACCCTATGGAAAGTATCAGAAAGTTAGACGTGTATTTTCAAGTATAAGGGCTGCAAAAAATGGGAAGCCATGTGTTCCATCAAGAGCTTGTTCAGAAATCACCAGACCTTTCTTAATGAGGAATACCACTTAATTCTGCTTTAATCCAATATACTGGCAGTAGGTAAGGCATATATAAGAGACTGAAAAATTGTTATCAACATAGTTTATTGAAAATAAACACTAGAAATGTACAGCTTGTTACACACCAAATGAAAAGTCATTATTGGCAGCATCTCTTCTCAGGTCCCAGATGTGCACCCATGTCCCTGTGTTTGTTCCCTATGAATACTACAAAGCTGTAGGATATGTAGCCACTAATATGGAGAAGACTCATCAGCTCATGGCAGACAGAATTCAATTTTTTTAGATACTTATACATAGCAATTTTCTTCATTCCATTTCTCTTGATGCTAATCATTATGGAGACAATAATCTTCCAGATTAAAGTAACATTTAAAAGGAATTGTTTGGATTCAGAGTCAGTGAAAGTATTTGGTTGACCCAAGATATCTACCTTGTGGTGAAACCAATTAGTAACTAAGCTGCACAAGGAGTTCAGACACAGTTCATATCTTTTGCAACAGGAAATAGCCTAGTGCATCCAAGATTCACACGGGGCTGAGGGCTATGGCAGAGAACTGCACCCACTGGAACTGCAGATGGAGACCAGCTGCTGCATCTGAGAGCACCCCAAATAACCACAGGACTCTGCTAAAGGTCATTGAACCAGACTCTAAGTTCAAGAGTCTGAAGTTGAATCCTATCCTTTGTGGGTGGCAATTTTACGATAATCGCCACTTGACCCCCTTGTGTCTCCTCAGACTGTCAAGAAGATTGCCACATTTTCTTTATAAATTAATCAAAAGTGCAAATTGCACAGACAATCGCTGGAGTTTTAAAAAGTTCTGAAAATCTTCCAAGAGCTCACCAGGAGATGGAGAAAGTTGGATGAAATTTCTGTTAGAAATATACTTTTATCTAACTTAATCAAAAAATGGTAAAATTGCCCTCATGCTTCAAAAACTGTTTAAGCAAAGTTTTTTATGGCAATGTACATCGTTTGTTGAGATGGAGTAGGTAGTTGTCTTGTTAGCTTGAGTGAAGCATTTATGGTACTAAGACTTATAAAATTTTTTTAATAAGGAATTTTTGCAGTTTTTTAACTTTAGGCAAATGAGAGTATCACTCTAGAATATGAGATTAAGTTTCAATTACTGTTAATATATTTGGATTCTTTAAAATACATGGTGAAATTGCCTCTGAAGCCATGAAATTCAGAATGTTGAGGGCCTGGCTGTGTTATGGAATTTAGTATCCTCTGAGGTATTAAATTAAAACTAAAATTTGGTCTGAAATAGAATTCATTTGGTCAGAGTTGCCATCAGGACAATTATTGTCCATTGACTCCCATGCAGAAGTCCCAGAAAAACATGTTGGGATCCACCGCAGGGCCAACCTCTCTTAATACCTCTGCACCTGGCAGAGAATACTCTAGATGTGATGGGGAAACAAATGTAAGGACAAAAATTGTGCAAGATGGTTGACTTTGAATGGGATTTTTAGAGATATATGAAACTTGAGGGTTTAGCCACCTACCACTGCTTTCCAAGGGATGGGCCACACAACCCACTTTAGCTGTCTAGATGATCTAGAGGTTTGTAAAGAGATACTGTCCCTGAAACTGTCCCTGGATACCACATAGGGATAGTCAAAAACCCCTGGAGAGATCAGAAAGAAGCCTTCTCACCCTCTCTGTAACTTTGGTTTCTGTTCCAAGCTAAAAATATTTTGCTTTTCCACACAGCTTCCCAAGTGGGCTGTACTCCCCTCTTTTTAAGGCTGCCAGGTAACTGTGCTGATGACATTTTTTATGATAGACCAATGGCATTAAAGCAGTGCTCCAGGAAGGGGCAACCTGGGTTTCCAATCTCCTTCAGGAGACGAGGGCTCAGACCCATATTCCCAGAGGTTGCCCCATACAGCACATTACAGACTCTTCCTGTGGGGTGCAGTGGGAGGGAAAGAAGAGTATTTTCCTGGCAGGCCTCAGCTTGGCATGCAAGAAACAAATGTTTAAAAGAAAAACAGTGAAGGAAGAGCATAACTGCAAGATTTTTGTTCAAATAACAGGCCCTGTGTTTCTGCTTTCTCACCCCTGGATGATTGCTCCAGCTGAAAGCCTGTTGTGCATAACTTGTGCAGTGACAGCAGCTTCTCTGAGGTTCCAAGTTAGCATGGACAGAGCGTAACTCCAGCGCCTGGGAAGCTTTCAGGTTAGCCGCAAGGTGCCTATTGATTTTGAGCTGACAGGCATTACACCGCGCTGCACTGCTGTCAAGGCAGAGATGTGCAAATTGCATTTAAATGCAGTGGTAGCCAGGGCTGTAAAGATGTGCACCTAATTCTTTGTCATCAGAACTTGGCATCTCAGAAATCTTTTAACACCAGCATTTAGTTTAATCAGAAAAAAAAAATTATAAAAGAGATCTTTCTAGATGTAGTGCAGGTAAACCAACAGAAACAAAGACAGTCATGCAGTTTACTGCCTGGCAGGAAGAGAACACACTGCAAACACCGTTAGCAAATATGGAACAAAATTAAGTATGAAGTAGCATATCAATGAAGTCAAAGCAGCATCACTGAATACTGTATTAATTAATCACTCCCAGTAATAATGACTCTTATTGAAAAAAAAGTCCAATTTTTAGAGAGTTCTCCAAGGAAACAACATCACGGCAAACACTACGGAGCCACAGGGGCACTATGTACATTAGATAAGGTGATGCAGATATTATCAGTCTCACACAGGTGCCACAGTCATGCTGATATACTGTATGAGGAAAAGCTGACTAGGTGGGATCCAAGTACAGACAGTATCTTTCATTCAAGCCAGTTATCATAAAGCAAATCTACCACAAAATCTGCTTAAAATACATGGTAACAATGCTATCAGTTTGTTAGAAACTTGGCAATAGGAGCCTAGTTCTTCAGCAAAGCATCAGCAAATGACATAATATACAGAAGTATGTATTAGATCTTTTAGGACAAAAAAATGCTGCTCCACAGTGCATAGAAGTTGCCTTTGTCCAATGTGGGTAAATGTTACTACATTCATCATTGGCTCCATTTTTTCCCTGTTGTCAGCAGCAACTACATCTGTCTTAGGAACTCAGGATATTATTAGGTAAACTATTAACATCCTCAGAGGCTGTAGGCTCTCAGGGCATCAATATATCTGTCACTTTTCAAAATCATCAATTACATGTAGAGAACTGACTCTTCTCAGTGTCACAGCAGGGAGCTTGACAGCAGCTGCTCAGAGCTGGCAGCACAGTTCCCATTGCACAAGTCACTCCAGGTCACCTTACCAACTCAGTGGGGCAACTCACCTTTCTCAGCCACCAGAGCTGCTGCTGCAAAAGCTCTCCCTAACTCTGGCTCCATGTAACCCAAATGAAGCAGTGATGTTGCCCAGGTTCTCATGTTTGCTCCAAGGAATAAAATATAATGGAGCAATTGGTGCCAAAAAGGTGCAGGCAGGCAGGACTGTGAGCCCACCAGAGCTCAGATGCAGCCAATGTGATACCAACAGGTATCCTCAGTACAAAGCTCCTTACCACTCACTCACGAGCAGCATCTTCACAACAAGAGCCCCATACCTCAGACATGTTAGAAATGCCTAAAGATGTTTGTCTTAGCATCTTCAGCACCAAAGAAACTAAGGGACAATTTGCAGTCCATCCTTGGGAACCTGCTGAAGGCACTGCACTACACAGCAAGGGTCATCCTCATCCTGCCTGGTCTTTCTGTTTTGGCTGCTATGGGCTCCCTGCAGCTCCCTGCAGCTTTGCAGTCCCCCAGCACCATAGCCAGGTCCCTGGGGAACGAGCTGGGCCTTGGCTATGGAGGCCGTCGTGCTGATGACTGTGCTGAGCAAATCACTGCTACAGTCAGACTGCAGGGTGTAGGTGATATGGAGAGAGAGCTCCCTTTCTTGGAGAGTCTGCCATTGCAGAAAATGTTTTGTGACAAGGACCTTGTCTGCAAGGGCTCACTGATCTGCTTGCTGTCAGAAGGCTGTTGGGGTGTCTCTGGAGGCGTATGCACAATGATAGTGGCAAACAGCACACATATTGCCCCTTTAGGCAGTTTCCTTGCCAGGGAAGATCATTACAGACAGCATTTGCTGCTCTTAGTAAGCCCAGCAAATAACATGTATCCAAAGTTTAGATTTTCAAAGGAGTACTGGGGTCCTAAATGGTTTCTGTAAACATACATCATGCAGCTGGTGAAGGAAAGGAGACTGCAATATTTTCCAAAACTGGAAAAGGCCACAAGTACTAATATACGTGATAAGAAAATCTTTGCTTTTTTTTCAGTCAGGCTGACTCCATAATGCTTATTGGATACTACCATGGGGATATTACAGGAGAATAAGAAGCAACTTCAATGACTTGATTGGTTTTTTTATAAATGCATTTTTTCAAAACCTAATCTGGCTTCTCACACTTGACTAGCAGAGACAGTGTTCCCAAAGATGTTATGACCTTTATTGCTAAACATGATGATATTAAATAAGCAATAAGAATAAAATGTATATATAGGAAGGCAAATTGAGACCTGGTATTATCCCACTGAATCTTTTGTATTCATAGGAAAATATGAATTTGCACTCATATGCAAACACTGGCAATGAGGTGAAAGCTTCAATGGTTCTCTGTTGCACAGTAAAGAGGCTGTCATGGGCAAGATGAGATTCTCTAAATTACTGGACAGTCTGTGATGATGGCTGCAGAACTGAAATTTAGTTTCCTATTTTTTGTCTTTAGTCACTGGACCTAATTCTGTTCTCAGCCATGCTGGTGTAAAACAGTATTATTGGAGCCATATTGGACCATAAAAGTAGCAGAAATAAAAAGAGTGAGACTTCTTGCTTTCGAAAAATATACTAGAATTAAGAAAAACAATAGATGTGAAAAGATAAATTTGAAATTCAGTTACATAATTGAAAATTATTAATTGCTATATTCAGTATAAAATACTGAAAATATAATTATGCTTCCTGAACACTAAGACCAAAAGATATTTCAGTTGTCTATGACAACCAGGACACAGAGCCCACTTATAAAAATTACCTTACTCTCTTGTATCTTTTCTGTAGCAAGACATTTATATTGTTGAAATACACACAACAGGCATGCATTAATTAGTCTGTTGATTGTTATTAATACTGATAGACTGGCTGCTGAGCTAGATTAGTACACATTCTTATCAGCAGGAACCATTCTAAAAAAATCACAAAATAGGAACTGTAAACTATCATCTGATTTAATCTTGGATGAGGTGCTTAAAATTAGAGACATTCCAGAAACCTCTGTTTATCAGGGTCAACCTAGTGCAACGTCCTCCAGATTCTTTCCTTGTGCTAATCTGTAGTTCTGAAATCAATCCATATGTATTCCAGCAAAAAGTTGTGGGTTTAATAATTAATTTAAAAAATTTAATTATGGTCAATTTTTAAATGAAAACTTAGATAATTTAACTTTTTTAAATTCAAGGAGTCACACATTTTTATAGTCTCCTCATATCCCTTACATTTTTAGGCATGTTCTTCCCTAGTCATTTCCCACAAATCAGTTCAAAGTCTTTTCAGAATCCTCTTCTAACAGTTGCATTAGTACAGATGAAATAAAACTTTGGTTATATCAACATTGTCATGAAATCATGATCTGTGTCAGCAAAAGGCTCTCCCTGGGTAGGCACAAGCTCAGATTGTCTCCACCACTTTCCTTCATGAAATTGTAGGGTTTATAGTTTCTTTTGCGTAGTAAAAAGATGATTTGGATATTAATAAGAGATTTCACAGGAATAATAGCACACTTGTCTTGGCTTCCAGAGGTAGAGAAACACAATATGCTGAGGGTGAGAAACTAAATTTCAGTGATTTCATATGGGCACTTTTCAAATTCAGAAGCTGATAGAAACTGACTGCTCAAAATCTCAGATCTGGTCTTTTAGAATTCTATTGTCAAGTATACCCCAGACTGAAATGTTCTGTAATTGAACATATTGCAGATTGCATCCACCAAAAAAAAAAATCTAAGTAACATGGTCCTGAAATTATCTGATGTGGATAGATCCATGTTCATAACTTTCAGAGGCCAATATTTGTATAAAATCTACCAAGTGAACAGTGATATGTAAATACAACCTTTCTCAACCTTTTGAACTAAGGTCAACTTTAAATATTGTGATGACTTTAGAAAAAGGAGTGTTACAACCACATTTACATTCTTTCTTTGAGATGATTCACCACCAGGTAATATGTTATCATTCAAAACCTCCCCATTTTCAATGACTGCTTGCAAACACCCTGAAGGAGTGCTGGTATAATCATGCATTCAGAAGGGTGTACAACTGCAATACATAGAGATAAAAAGTCTTCCTTGTCTCTGCACATATTACAAGAGTCCAAAGATGTTACTGTATTGTTTTATGTTTGACAGTAGGATCAATTTTCTTAGTCAATTTGGTTAATTTGCTTAAAGATGATTTGGAATATTCTCTGTCCTGCTGCAAAGCACCGTAGAGTACATTACCCTTTTGCACCTATTTTAATGACTTCCTTGCTGACCTCAGCTTTTCCTTAGATGCTACCTAGACTTACTCCTAGTGTCCACAGCTAAATAAAAGAGGACTATGAGCTTCTAGGGCTTTCACTGTAATAATGTGGGACTGTCTTTCATCATCAATGCTCTGTCTAAGATTCCTCTACAGTCAATATGTCTCAGATAGAGGGAGTAGATGTGAGCAAAAACTGAGCTGGGAAGAGAGGTAACAAACTGAGTTGTCAGGGCAGCCCTCCCTCATTTGTCAATCTAGAGTTACAAATCAATGACATTTACAGTCCTGCATCTGGTATTGTGCTATTTTGGTATTGATATACTGTAATGTGCAACCTACCTGAAAAGGTTGTTATGGTGTCTAATCAGTGGGCTAAACATGTATTAACTTTCAGGATCTCTTATGCTGGGGATGGGTGCATTTTAAAGTGACTCATACAGACATACTAAAACATGTCAGGTCTGTATCCAAACAGAGGCAGACACTCTTACAGAGAATGTATTGGTTTTACCTGTCTCTGTTTATGTGCTTGATATTTTTTTTTTTTTGTTTGAGTGCATGAATTTAAATCTGGAGCATCTCTTAGGAAGAGCATTTCCTTTGCTCAAATAGAAGTTATTGAACTCACTGCAAGGATAAATGGGTGAAATTAAAGGGCCTGTGATATATATAAGATGAGAATAGTGCTTCTAATGGTCCCTTCTGGGCTTAAACTTTATGAATCTATGTTTCATTTCCTGCTTGCTCAGTGATAGAGATAAGATATCTCCAGGGCAAATACCAAGAGTCCTTCAGAGAACAGTGGGTAGGCTATTAATCTCAAAGTGCCTACCTGCCTGGTTCAGGCTTAGGTTAACAAGCTTATTGTCCCAATTCTATGGCTTGAGATCAGAGGACACTTATCTATTTTAAAATCTTTGTAGAGAGGAGAAGTGGAGACCAAAGAGACGTGGAGGAAAGCAATGCTGGGGGACAAAGAAACCAGGGGAAGGCAACATGGGGTGACTGTGAGATAGTAACTGTAAGAGATCACTCAAAACGTCATCAAAAACCTAAGCAAACATAATGTAATAAAGCTAGAAAATAAACTCGGGTGTGGGTAATCCTCAGTGTTAGTTTAATTATGTTCCCCACTCAGTTAAAGTAGCAGAAAAAGAATACTCAACTGTACCCTATAAGGTTGTTTGGAATCACTGTGAGCAGCTGCTGCTGGCAGATTTGAAAGGATAATTGCCTCCTGAGACCAAGCCCACTTAGATCAGTCAGAAACCAGAAACCAGCGCCAGTAAAAGAGACTTTGAACAGTCAGTACAGGAGTGACTGAAATGCAGAGTTTTGGTGAGGACCCACAGAGCCAGTGTGACCCAAGTCAATCTGTACTTGAGACAGTCAAAGGCTGCAAAGAACATACAGTCACATGTTTTAGTCATGCCTCCCCAAGTCACAGTGAATGGCTGATCAACATGTTCAAAGCCTTCCTAACCTGATCCCTGTCACTATAACTCACAATGCTTTGCAACCCGCTTGGTCTTACCGCTTAGCACACACCTTCTCCTATTTCCAGATGTTGTGTCCATTTGAAATTATTAAGATATTGGCTACCACAGCTAAGGGATAAATGTGGAAATCAGGAGGTGAGGTTCAGTCTGCATCTTTGCCAGAAGTGTCCATCATGTGGTGTGATGTATGCTACCAAGACCCCAGCTCCTCATAAATAGAAACATACTTGTAACACTCAAGTTAAATATTAAAGAGCTATAGGATGTCCAAGGTGCGTAGACTAGCTAGCATACATACTGAGCATACTTCATTGGTGTAACATGGCATCCTGCATAGATTAGATATCTTCCCTAGACTCTGCCTTGTTGTAGTTGCTGATCAAATCCACTGGTCTCAGGACACATTAATTTTTCTATCTCATGTATGCCTGGTTAAGCTACCATCAGCTTTTCCTCACAGTAACAACATATTTTAACAGAAACCATCCCTTACCCCTCCTTTGATTTCACATGTGGCTCTCACAGTCCCCTGGGTGATCTTTCCAGGCAATATCCTGTCTTCTTGATTTGTTTTTGCTTCTTATGTGTTTGTGTCTCTTCAAATAAAGAATTGCACAGATCCTATGTTACCTTAACTTCATCAGTGACCAGTTCTGCTATTAGCTTGGTGTCTCTCCATTATTCTATCTATTTATTTCACCCAGAGACATTCCACATCCCCACCCCTTCTCTTGTTCCTTAGGATATAGCCAGGAGATGTAGCCTCAAAATACAACCTCCTTCACAAAAAACAACAGCCTTCACATGCTCATGGCAATTTCGTTCCTCATGCTATTCAGGAGCCCTGATCCCTTAAAAGAGTGTAAGGTAGGGAATAGCTGCATTTTTTCAGCAATAAAACTTTTAATAGTATTTGCAGGGATGCCTGCCAAACTGGGTTATACTGATATGTCAGAAGCTCTGTTATGATAGCAGGCTGTGGATATTTCAGTTCAAAGGTTGCAATATCCTGCCAAAATGAAGAGAGATAAACTTACATTATATATGGAGTGTATTAGAACAATCTATCTGTAAAAGAGAATGGAGGCAGAGAGGACATTATATAAGTTCTGTCTATATGAACTTTGATTCAACCCTTGGCAGTGCTGTGCAAGAGTCAGGGACTGCCTGGAGGAGGCAATGAGGCCAACTGGGGCAGCTGCTTGGCTCCTTGCTTCTGTTCAGCTTTGTGTCATCCCTTCCACAGTCCCATCCTTTGGGTTCCAGTTATGTCCCTACATAAGGCTGATGCTAATAATCCACTTAAACAGCAACACTAAAAAAAGCATAGCAGATGCCTATCCTGTGTTATACACTAGATTCAGGGCTCCCTTGCTGTTGCCTGGGACATACTGATGGTCTCAAGAGTGGCAGTGGGAAGTTTAGAAATGCCATTATGGGGGCCAGTATCAGATCTGTCAAACCTTCTGGACCCAAAGAAGAAGTATCAAGTTTTGATGGTTTTTTGTCAGCACACCAAGCATTTCCACAGATGATTCATTTGTATGAGTAGTGTGAGCCAAAATTAAGTTCAAACTCTGCACTTATACCAATAAAGAGTGTAGGAGGTTGTGGATTTTTTAGGAACCTGACTAAGTGATGTCTTATGTAGTTTGAAAATGATGCATGTATAAGGGCTTAAAGTAGCTCTTATTTCTTTTAGCTACAACCTATCCCTAAATCACCACTCTCCCCTGAGGTGTTCAGCCCTGCACCAGCTTCTTCCAGTGCAAATGTCAACTGTTACACCCAGTGAGTGAAGGAAATGAGACAGAACTATGTTGCTTATATAATCAGTTGTCACTTATAGGTATTGAATATTGTATTTTACACCTCTCAATATATCCATAATGCCACACATGCATACAAGGAAAAAATGTGAATAATTTGGAATAATTGCAGTGTGGAAGTAAATTTTCATGAGTTTGCAAATAAATAATTAGGAAAAGGTTGATTTAAGGCATTAAAATATTCGCTTTCAATTGTCAAATCAGTTCTAAATGTATCTTCCAAGCCGCCAAGTGACTAAGAAAACAGTGCTGTTGGTGCAGGATTAGTCACTGTGTTGGGATGTGTTTCTGCACATGCCTTATGGATGGATTTCTGTGGGTTGAGATAAACTGCATGTTTCTGACATGCTCTTCAGCATGAAAATGTGGAAGTGAGTGAACGTATTTGAGTCTTCTTGTGTCTTTACCCGAAGGGTTTGGGACTAATCTCTGAAGTTGTTTTTGTCATGGTGTAACAACATTATCTACATTGCTATGGCTTAATGAGTGAACTTTTTAATTTACTTATGCCTGTTTTGGCCCATAGCCAATGACTTTCAGGGAACAGGCCACCTGACAGTGGAAGGCTGTCTGTGAATGTAGCTGTGAAGTTCACAATCTCGGCCATGTTTTTGCTTTTACCTCAGGAACCTGATCTCTTTACATTACCCAATGACTCCAAAGTATTAATGCAAGAACTATCTTTCTGTGTGAAAGGAAGCATGGCACAAAATTGGCCAGGCCACCCTTTATCACAGTAAAATCTGTCATGGTTATTTTGTCAGCTTTTCTGTGATGCATTCCTTCAGGGCAAAGTATGTCCCTGTTTAAAATGAAGAGGGTCTATCATGCTTCCAAGGTGTCCAGCAAGGGCTGCCCACCTGGACTCATGTGCCAGAATTTTGCAGTGTGTCTGTCTTCCAGACAAGATGCTTTCACTGCCAAATCTCCCCACACTGCTCTCGAACATAGCTGTGTTCCTCCACTGTGGCTCTTGTGCAATGCTCGGTACCTCTTCCCAACAAGAGCTAGAGCTCAGCAACTTTAGCCCTCCAGCAGAGGCAACTGTGAATGTTTGCTGCACCTTGCTTCTGTAGACATCAAAGCATTTAATAGACTCTACACAGCTCAGCTCACTCACACTTGCAATGCTGGCTTACTGCGAATTCTAACCACATAAGAGTAGTTCCATATTTTCTCAATGATTATCAACACAAATATGATAGATGAGAGTATCAGCTTTATTTCCCCAAATTCCACCCTTGCAAATTCAGTCTGGGGTTCCACAGTGAATGTTACTTCTTTCATTTCATGCAGCAGAAAGAGTAATACAAATACCTTAGGACACTGCTAGGATCTGAGTTATCTGGCCAAATTTAGTGTCTTCACCTAGAGTGTCAGGAACTTTTGTTTTTGCAGCACTGGTGGGTCCCTAGGAATGCAGTGTGTGACTTGCACTGGCACTTCTTAAGCAAGAATGGACTCCAGCTTACATTCAATTAAACTCTGTTGCCTCAGACAGGTTAACACCACAAACGTGCTTTCCTCTTCAACATAAGCAGGTGCAACCAGGAATACATATAAAAAGCTGATATGCTAAGTAAGACTGGGCTGGAGTTATTTCTCACAGTCAACTAATCCACTAAATTATTTACTCAAAGTCACATGTAGCCTCTGAAAGTGAATTTCCAATTTCTAGGCTCTCAATATGGCATTTCTGTCACATGATACCTCCACTAGGTTAAAAAGAGATTGTGCCTTCTCATGTTACTGTTTTTGGTTTTCAAGTAAACTGTCTTGACAACTCAGTTGCATTTTTCATTGCCAGAATAATACTGAAATGAAAAAAAACCAGTTTGATTAGATTGATGTGGGGCAGAAGACTAGTTTGATGTGATCAGCCTATTAATTTGGAAAAAAAATCATAAAAAATTCTACTTAATTATCATATTCTGTAATTTTGTACCCACAAATCAAAATATTTGCTTTTTTTCTTCTGAAAAAATGCAGGTATGCTTTTTCCTTACAACTTACACTTCTTCAGTGCCTTAAGCATATAAATATTTTAGTAAATCTAGTATCTAACATTTACTGATTAAATGGATTTAACATCAAAACGCTGACACATGGCTCCTCAAGTGCTTTCCAAAATTATCTTGATGTGCAAGAGAGGGACACTGCTGCACCCATCAAAGACAGTTAAATATGGACTATGAATTGGAGTTCTTGATCTCCCAGACTAAGCCACATAATTGAGCTGAGGAGATTTTCTGTTATTTGTGCTGTGGTTGATAATTTAGCCTAAAGTTCTGAGTGAAACTGATGATCCTTGCACAGTCTTGTATGGGTTCTGCCTATCATTATTTTATTACAAAGCACCACATTCTGTCTCTGTGGAGTCCAAAATGCCTGTTCTTCAGCTAAGAGTTAGACCACAGTACATCAGAATACAATGCAATGTTGTCACAAGTGCTATTTCAAAGCCCTGAGGGTGTTGTAACGCAGATTTCTTTTTCACTGGACATGTTAGCACTTTTCAGGCATAAAATGTTCTTTCTGCACTCCTTTAGTTTGGACACCATCAGCCTACCTCCAAGCTATTGGCAGTGAACTTTAGCATTCCTGCTGGGAGGAATATTAGAGGCTAGTGATATCAAAGGCAGTTCACAGCACTGACTCAGGTCCTGAGTGTTTTATAATATAAGCTTGCAAGCTTGCAAATGGAAGTCTGGAGGTTTCAGCACAGAGAACAATCTATGAGAATTTTCTTATGTAACATGCATACCAAGTTTTGTTTCTAAAAAACCTTTTTAGTCATTTTTCAGCTGTGCAAATTGTCCTTAGACCTTTATGCCACACACAGACTGCACAGAGACAGTCCAAATCGCGTACCTTCTAGTTGTGTATGTTTGAGGCCGATAAATGTGAGCAAATATGGGGCTACTGCACTTCAAAGATTAAATATTTCACTTTATTTTTGCTATTGCTATTGCAAATTAAGATCAAAGCAATACAGCTACCTCAAGGGCAACTAATGAGATAAAAGTTAGTTGTTTGCTACTGTGCTCATTATTTGTCCTGTGCAATGTGCCTTGATCCAAGCACCATTCTTCTAGTCCTGCCCTGGGTGCTGTTCTCCAACATATTTCTGTTATTGTCAGATTATTTTGAATGTTCACTTGGTGTGAAAAGCCATTCTTTCATTCATCCATCCTGCCTTTTCAAGTAGATCACAATTGGCCTGAACACTGATGAAGTAAGCAGGCAAAGAAGAGGCAGGCAGACTGAAAATGCTGAAGGGAAAGAGAAAGGTCCTGAGAGAATGGGTTTAAAACAGTCTGTTAACCCAGATATTGCTTTCCTCTTACTCTCTAGTGGCTGGCTCACATAGAAATTTCATTTTCTATTAGAAAAGATCAACTAAAAAGGACTTCTTAATAAAAAATGAAAGTTTTATATCTGCAAGCTGCTGGAGAATTACACAATTAAAAATAACCTGACGCAGTCTAGATGAGAAAATACAAAAAAATGCCACTGAATAGGGTCAGAATTTTAATGAAAGAGAAAACATCATCAGCCTCCAAAAATGCTGCTATCTATCTCCTGTCCTAAGTCCTTGAGTGTTTGGTACATGTTTTTCTCTACCAGTCTTCCTGTCTTTCTGTAGTTTTTCTAACATATTTTCCTCCTTCCACATTGATACATTATGTTCAAAACAACAATCTTGCCATCCCCAAAACTAAAAGAGAGGTTTGCAGAATGAATCCAGCTGTAATATAGGAAAGATTAATTGCGAGAGCAGGGTTTTGAGGTAATATGGGCATATCATTCATGTCAGCAGTAAGGCAGATTTATAGCTCCAAACAGGAGTAAGAGCTGCTTGCTTTAGGTAAAGAGTTGCTCTCAGCCTCCTTTATTAAATCAATAGCAATAGAGGAGGACATCAAAAGATGGCCCTGAGTCCCTGCTTGGAAACCCTACAATGGTTCATCACTCTATGGTCAAGTGGTGGAGTAGAGAGGCCCTCTCTACCATTTCAGGCTTGCCTGACCTAGAACAGGTCAGCCATGTGGATGCTGCATAACAACAGAACCCCAGAGAAGAGTTATACCACAGTAATTGGAATGGAACTTTGTCATGAGTATCACAGAAACTGCTCTGGGGTCTGGGATATAAGTATTACTGCATGTATTTTTTTCTCAGCTCTAGGTTCAGAAATAACGTAAATGTCCTGTTGCAGCCCATCAATAAGAACCTGAGGCTTTTGTTGCCTGCACTGAGATCGAAACATGGGTTTTTTTGAGGATGAAGAACCTTCTGGGATCATTAGGACTGTGTAGAATGGAGTGAGCCAGATTTCATACAGGCTAATCAATATTGGCTTTTGGAATTGGTCCTTGCACTGAAGTACTTGCCTACCTTACCTGAGCACTGATTTCTAGAGACCAGCTTGGGGTGGTTCAAAACAAAAACTTATGCAAAAGAGCAATTTTCAGGTGTGAAGAATTTGCCTGGTCCCATCATTATTTACCAGAGTAGCTATATCAGTATGTCCCCCTTGTAGAACTTTACTGGAGTGCTTCATTACATTGATCTAGACCCCCCAAGAAGCAAAATAGTATAGCAAAGTGGTGATGGGCATCAGGGTTTGTCCTATTTGTCCTATTCCCTTTCTAGTTTTGATGTAAAAATGTGAAACAATTTGCTGGTTTCCAGCACTGGAACAGGTGGCATTTTTGTACAAACTGGCTGCACCTCTAGAGGCAGTGCACACTTGTGCCATCCCAGGATGATATGGATGCAGGGAAGGCAGAAACAATCTAATAGGTTTATTGGGAAATCTTCTGCAGGACTTAGCATAAATAAAGCACAGTGACTGTTTCTTCATCCTAAAAGCTCTTGAATGGAAGCTAACTGATGAGATTGAAATAGTCAAAAATAAGTCTAAGACAGTTTTCAAAAGGGGGATGAGATAAACAAGTACTGCCTGATGAAGATGAAGCATTGGGCAGCAACTGACGAAGCAGAAGGAAAGATCAGGTTGACACAATGTTTTCAGCTAATTGCACAGATCATGGCTTGTTCTATTTATAAGGGGAGACTCTCAGGTCCAAGTTAGGATGAGAGTTATGACATGTAAAGCATTGACTGCAATCCACAGTTGTGCATACGTAACAACATCTTATTTCTACTGTGACAACCATTTTTTCCATCCATTTAACAAAAACCAACAAAACAAAAAAAAGTACAAAAAACGAGGCTTACACTTAAAGCTTTTCTCATCTTCCATTGATTTTACCCTTTTTCTGGCAATAGAGAATTTAATGGTGGGGAAAACATCAAACTGTCTTGACCAGGCCTCTTAATTATTCTAAGACAAAATCATTAAATTTATGTGGTCTCTGCTTGGAGGGTCTTGGAAATTAATTTCCCAATCTTTCACAAGAAAGAACATGAACACCAGAAAACACGGTTCTTGTCTCTGTAGTAGGCTCCAGAACTTTGTAATATGATTTTATTGATTAACAGCCAGAAAGATTTTACTGAAGTCACACTATTCTTAAAGCAGTACTTCACAACATCTCTTGGTATCTATGTGTAGTCACCAAGGCCTTTATGAGCAACTGCCACAAGAAAACTTATTATTGCACAGTTGCATTTTGACTGTGACTGTCAAAACTGTTGCCACTGGGAATTTGGCAAACACAGCAAAAATGTGTTTGAGAACTATGAGAGGATATGTCTAAATGAGTACATGCAGAGAGATTTGAGCCAACTTTGACCATGCTCAGAGCTGGTCCTGGAGTGCTGTGCTGTGCCTGAGCTAACACACCCTGCTGAAAAGGCTTTGTAGGCTGGATCTGGGACCGTGCAAACGTGCTTTCTGAACTTTCAGGCCAGTATTATCCTGTACAAACTGTGCTAGGACTGTGAGCTCCCCCATGCATATGTGCCCGTGGATGCTGAATCTGGAATTCCAAAACACTGGTAAACTGAGGTAATGGCTTCTGTGCATGGGAAATCCACCTCATGGATTCCTAGTGGATTTTTAGTATCACCCTATGGATTATCAGTATTTCAATACTTTCCCCTTATTTTCACCCTTTTTTAGCACATTTCTGCTATTTGTCTCCAAGACAACTTGAATTATTTTTAGCTTCATTACAGGAGGAGCTGTCCAGTCAATCATAATTATCTCTGCATACTTGGGTTGTAGGCACTTGTTACTAGCAATTGATGTCCCTACTGGACAACAATATGCTAACATTCAGCCCTTTATGAAATATACTTAATATACTCACATACATTGGCATCAAAGGAAATAAAGTGCTTTATCCTGTAACCTCTTATGAAGTCATCCAAGCTGTTTTCACAGCGCACTTATTTAAAACCTTGGACATCTGTCACACAAAGTAAATGACTTATAAAAAGCCAACAAGATTTTTTTTCTGCTATGTGTTATGTTACAGGCTGTGCACATTGGTGCACACGGATGCACCTGGAATTGCTGGTAGTGGACAGCCAGTGGGATGTTAGCTGTAATTATCCATGACCTCATACATCCTTCCACACTGCCAAGGAAGGGCACGCAGCAAAGCTATTCTTCACAGTGAGAGTCATCATCGCAGTGTGCTTGCAAGCAAATTGTTTGCATTATAGAATAATCCCTCTGAATGTACATTGCCTTAAGAACGTTTTTAAAGCTACTTTTCTTGCCAGAGATGACTGTTGTTGTTGTCATTCTCCCATGTATTCTTCTCTCTGCTGAATGATATTGCCAGCAAAAAAACTAGTCATCAGGCCTATACTATAGTACATGACAAAATAGATTTGACATTGTCATTGGCATTATCTCTTCTGACAACAGCCAATTTATGCTAGTGTGTTTATGTCAATAGCAAGGAACCTTTGGTACCACCTCTTTCTATACATAGTTGGATGACAGAGCAACTCACCACCTGAGAAAAAGCTTTTTTGTATGTGCCAACTAATTATGCCATGTCATCAGCCCAAATGACAGCAAACTATGCTCCTGGTTCCGGAGGGAGGGTTCCCTTCTTCAGAGCAAACTATGTTGGAAAGAAAAGCTGCTAATGCCTCAATGTACATCTAACATGTACTTCTAACATCTCCTGAACTAAGAAATTAAAACTCTTCCATCATATCTTACTCCTCCCAATATAATGTCACGTTTCTACTTCTGTTCCTCACTGTCAGTTAGTCAACCTGTGGCAGAAAATTGAATTTGGCACTAGATTTCAGCAAGGATGGAAAACAAAACTTTTTGAAATCTTGAAATCTGATTTTTTTTTGTGATGCTGAATGAAACTGAGCCAATAAAAGCCATAAACATGTGCACAAAAAAAATAGGAAAAGTGAGTTTTTCAAGAGTTTTTCAATTGTCTGGAGTCACAACATTCACCTGAGGTGGGAAACATCCCTTTCTACTGCAATCTCTTACAGCAATTTTAGAGCCAGTTATGCTGTTGATTAGGGGCTCTTGGCTGTCTTGGTTGCTTCTTTAGGCCCTGATGAATTTGTCTGCCCAAATCACTGTATAGCCCCTGTGCAGGAAGTAAACAGCATTTTATTGCATGTTCCTCTTTTTCTTAATTTAATCTTCATTGTCTTCCAGTAGTGAATTGTTCTGCACTAAGTAAAGTCACTTTCAGTCTTATGGGACACAAGATAGTTCCTCAGAGCCACTTTCTTTGGTGTAGGACAAAGGCTCTATTCTCTTCCTAATGGCTGCCCCTTTTCTCATTTCTATGTTCTTCCTCTACTCTCTCCCTGCACACAAATTTTCAGTGCTTCAGTGTCACAGGTCATCAGCACCCCTGCCCTATGCCAAGCAGAGTATGATGCTGGTGGTGGGAGTAGGGGTTTATTCTTGCTCACCCCATGGGGCTATTGTTATGTATCTTCTATCAAAATGTGTTACTTCTCTTTTTTTGCATTGGAAATGTGAGATTTCATATACATGAGATTTCATATATGCTGGATACTTCTTCCTTGTTTTCTTTGTTAACCCTAAAACCAGTTTACCCAGTCCTCAGGACTGCGTTTCTCCAACTAACCGCTGATTTGTTTACAGCAGGTTACTTCCATGCCTGTAATCCTCCCCTCTCTGTCCCTCTAACAAAAGGCTCTTGCTACTGTACCATTCCTTTACACCACATAATTTTTCTAGGGTCAAAAATATTTTGTTCTGCATAAAATAACAGCTTGCTAAATAGTATCTGCATAAAAATTATGGTTATACCAGATGATTATATAAAGCTAAGCAAAAGTAAAACAAGTTAGAGAGTAGCCATGTGTTCATTAGGAGGCTGCTGGTAACAGCAGAAGCAAGTTAAAGCAAAGCTGCAGACAGCCCAGGACAAAGCCAGCCAAACCCTGACAAGTCTGGGGGCCTCGTGGAGTCAGAGTGCAGCTCCTGGTGTGTTGCTGGCAATGACAATTTGCATCTGTTGAGTTACAGGACTGCTCTTAGGACACTGCTCAGGATACTAACTTTCAGTCATCTTAAAGAGTGAAAACTCTTACAAATTTCACCAGAATGCATAAAACTGATTTAAAACTTCCCGCAGTATTTAAGATCAGGAGTGACTTGTGACTTGCAACCTCGGCAGCCGCAGCGTCACGGGTTCCCACCAGGCCTGCCCTGGAGCGAGGTGGGCTCTGCCCTCACTGCTGCAGCCAAGCTCCACTGCAGGAACAGCCTGCTCTCTCCCTGCTGGGGCACAGTGATGAGCCAGACACCGCGAGTTCCATGGGCTGCTCCTTCCACCTATGAGGGTCCTGCCTGACACCTTACTTAACTTTCCCGCTCCTTCTCAATGGGAATTCCTCACTGCTGCTCAGCAACACCATTGGAGCCGCCTTCTAACTTGGGATATTGGTCTCTGCTTGATTAAAGTCAGCAGGTATCTGAGAATTTTATCCTAGAGAATTACTTGACAAATGATAGCTATGTCTTGATACTGCAGCAATTTCTCCAAAAGCCTACAGGATCTGGATGCAAATTCCTAATGAGGATGCTTTGTAGAACAGTCTCAGTGATGTTGTTCAGTGTTAGCACCAATTTGTGGCTTATTTTTGCAGCAACTGTGGATGGAAGAGGGATTAACTAGATTTTACCTTCAAACGTAATTAGATTTGCTACTATATATGAAAACTGTATCTCTCTTTCGCTGTATGTGTACACTTCTATTTTTTTTTTTTCAGGAATACCTGCAACTGGCATATGCTTTTTGCTGTGGAAGTCAGATGGTTTTTATCTGTCTTATCTTTTTCAATGAGAAAATACAAAATCAAATTGAAACAGCAGGGGAAGTAGCATATATATGCACAAAGCAACATGCAGTCATGCCTCCTCCAGGCTGGAGCTGTCGTCACTTACGATAAAGCCAACAGACTGCCTGTGCAAAATATGCCAATAACCCATCTTTCTCTTCAAGTCATACAGAGCTTTGCATGAGGTGTGATCCAAGGGAAGTACTGGTTTTGGGAGAGAGCCAATATCTGAGAATATTTTCCTCTCCATCTGATGTGAAAGTGCCTCAGTATGGTGCTGCAAACTCTCATGGTTCTGGCTGACAGCTAGTCCAGATGTCTGAGGTCACACATAGCACCACACCACCAACTGCATCTCAAAGAGACACGTGAAAGCCAGCGCTTTACATACATCAGAAGTCTGTAAGGCTGAAAAAATAGTCTCTGTGCGGCACAAGGTGGTTTGGTGTCAAGTAGTTGAAAAGCCTTCCCAAACATATGTGTTTACTTTGCTCTGAGGCACCCAGTCTAGTTCAACCACCACAGAAATCAGATCTAAGTTTGAAGGGTTGAAAAAATTCCTTTTTTCCTTCTATCTCTGAAATGGCTAGCTTTAAAATCTGTCATCTGCAGATTTTTTTACATCATGGAAGCTTGAGGGGCTGCTAACACAGACAATGGAGCAGAGAAGTACTCTAGGGCAGCAAGATGTGAGTCGTGGAGAAATTGGACCATGTCAGAGCTGCTGCTGCTGTGACCTTTTCTCCCCAGATTGTCCCACTTGTTGGTGTTCTGTTGTGCCCTTAATGCTGTGGAAAAGAAAATTCTCAATCTAAAGTGGTTTTTTTTTGCAAAGGGAACATGTTTGTCATAATGCATTTTCAGCATTTATATGGAAAAAGAAGATAACATAGAAGGCATCATTCTTGAGTTATATCACCAGTTGCAGATAAGGTGAATGTCTGCTAGCATATTACTGTTTACCTTGGGAAAATTCTGTTGTTACTGATATCAAAGCAGACTTCTGTCTGTCAAAAGTATCACTTTTTGTAGTACCAGTTAGGCCTTTCAAGTGCTTGTGGAATTAAACACTGATGCCTTGTTGTCCTACCAGAGCGATTTGGGGAGCACAGGAACACAAGAAAATCCAACACATTTTTGGGAATTAGGATGAGGAGTAGCATGCTAATGTTGGGGCTTTTCTGCCCACAGCAGGTGAGGATTCATGAACCTAGGCAGGAGAAGAAATGTGTAGTCCACTGGGCCATGTAGATCAATGCAGATCCACAAACACATTTTCAGCACCAGGCTGAGCCCTCTGCTACACCCCATGCCTGCCCTTCAGAAATATCATTCCTATATGTCACCACGCGTTGGGCACCCATTCCCTCATTGCCCTTACACCACTCCCACACTCTGTGGATCCCCCAGCTCAGCTCACATCGGAGCTCAGATCCAGCAGGGAACAGTGCCCTACAGCTCCTGGATGAGAGTTCCAGGAGCAGCTTTGTATCTTTTGGTGTGCATGGAGGTCCTTCTCTGGTTACCCTTTTGTTTCTGCAGAAAAGCCCAGTAGTACTTTAGATCTCTCAGTGACTAAGCCTGCTCCTGGTCCCTCACCCACTCATTATACATTTGGCATCATTAGTTTCACTGGTGCTAACCACAGCGAGGCTCTGGAGGAGCTGGGCAGCTGTGGTCACTTGCATAATGCATGATGCGCCTCCAGCAGCGTTGTACTCCTTTGCTCTCTCACAACAATAGAAAGGATTTCTGGGTTTAATTTTTTTCCCTCTTTTCCTCTCTTCACCTGGTCTTATTAGCCTCTCTGGGGGTCACCATTACTAGGCATGACTCCCTCAAAGCACATACCCCCACACTCCTCACCCATTGCTGTTTGCTCTACTGCCAGTGCCTGGGGCTGTCCTGAGGACTAGTTCTCTGACAGGATGTCTAATGCAGTTCTCTGCATTTCCTTCTCATTTCAAAAAATAAACCCTGCTCTCTGCTATCTTTGTCCAGGTGTACCACAACCGCTTTTCGCTATTTTCGTGTTAAACAAACTCTTTTTAGAGATTGACTTTTAAGGCAGAACGTTAACAAAGAAGGTGTTAATTTATTTTTTAGCACCTGTGGTACTGCTGCTGCCTGTGGCCACCTCTGGGGCTGCCCTCTCTGCAAGCCCAGGACCTGAGGCAGCTGGCTGCCATGGTCAGTGGGGCTATCTTTAGCTTTCAAAAAGACCACTGCTGCTGCTCTGGCACTGCCAGGGATGCTTTTCTCTGTTGTTACAACTGTTCAGCCTTTCAAAGGTTATTTTTAGGATGCTAACCTTTGAGATGAACCTTCACACTTAATCTCACCAGGTACTTACATGAGTGTTGGGAATAATCAGGTCTGTGAAATTTTAAAGTGAACCACATTGATCTCTCGGCTTCATTGCACAGCTACATCTCTCTTGCCCATATACATATGTCTGTGCATACACATCCATAGATGGGAAGGTGTTGATGGGGCAAGATGTCCTTGAACATCTGAAAGTCAATTACTTTATTGCATCCAAGCCAACACAGTTGACTTAAGTCCTGTCAAGCCAAGGAAAATTACTGAAGGTAAATGAATGAAATGAGAAAATAAAAGTTAAAATGGACTGTGACAAAACTCAAGCTGGTCTCACAATGGAGTAGCTCTACTGGCTTCAGACACTCTCAAATTTATATTCCTATGAATTCAAAGCAGATGAAAAACAGAATTAAAATATTAATAAAAATTTATTCTATCTTGTGCCATTGGGAGATATTTTTAAAATTCCTTTGTTCTTCACAGACAGAAGCTCTGGTTCTCATTGGTACAGTGAAAGACTTTATTGTGCTATCTGACACTATATTTACATTTAAGAAGGATATAGCATTCCAAACCTCACAATACTTTTTTTTTCCTGTACAAATGGCTCTCCGGATTCCATTTAGCATTAAAATCACTCAACCAATATTGTGCAAGATCTGCAACAGTTTTGAGAGAACAACTTCAAATGTCAAGAATAAAGTAATTTATTTTTATATACTGTCTTTTTAATTCCATATCTATTTCTTGTTGTAGCATTTCCATGTAAATTCCAGCAATACCCAGCACTAAGCATGCTTTTGACATTCTATCTTATCAGATCTGTACAATTTGTTGATTGAGGATACAACAATGTCCATAGCATATTCTTTCTTAAATTCTCTTTTTTTTTGGAATTGTGTTCCCATGCTTCTTTTTCATTTGTTCTTGTAGCCTGCAGCTGATGTCAGACTTCATCCTTATTGCCACTAACTACTTTTGTTAGTGAATTCACATTTCTGCAGAGCACGTTCGTGTAATATAAACAGTAAAAACAATGTGAAAAATAAGAAGAATAGAGAAATAAACAAACACAAAGAAATAAAATGGCATTCATTCTGCTCTGCCATAGTGTTGTTAATTCACAAATACTTAGGCATTCTCCTTTTTTATGGAAATGTTTATAAAATCTCAAAAGTTCAGAAATCTAATATAAAATGCTTTTGTCAATTTGTATGTTTGTTATCTCCCTCTTTGTAAGTTTTCTTTGTTCAGTCTGTAAACAGAAAGAGTATTCAGTGAAAGAAAAGCAATCAAATCCAGCATAATGTTAAGAATACAAATGTGGAATATCTCTGTGTTGCTGCTGCATACAATTACTGATGATAAATTAATTCAGAGATAAAGTGTAGTTTCACTGTTTGAGACCACTGTAAGGATTCCACATTCGCACATTCTCCCTTTTATTCCCACCAGCAATCACAAAGCTGTTCAGTGCATGAGATCCAGTGGTAGACCCATGACACAGAGGATCATATTTTGGTAGGACTGGTGGTGAACACAATCAAAGAGCTGAGCAGAACTGATTGACACATGTCTGTGGGGTGTGGGGCAGATATGATTAAGTATAGGGGTGATAGAAAGCAGGGTCCCATTTCAGTGGTAACATAAGCTTCATACTTTTGCATAAGCTACTTGTAAAACCTTGCCCTGAATAAAAAAACATTAGGCCCATTTTACAATCTGAGCAGTGCTCTGACTAATTTCTAATCAACCATTTGGTCATCCAGTGAGGTCACACTGTTGATTACACTCTTGTCCTTTTTCTTTTTTCAAGTCAAAAGTCTACCATATCTATTCTAACTGAGTTTACTACTATGCCCATTACACAGAGTTTACAAGGCTGTAAGTATCACTCAGCTTTGCCCCTTTTCTTTTGTGACAGCAAAACTGCACATGAGCCTATTTGGTGTCACTGATTCTTTACAAATTCCCTTCATCCTTCCTCTAAAACCCTTTGTCTCATTTAGATATTCCAGTTCAAGGATCATGCAGCTATTTTATCAAAATGTATTATTTGTCTAGTGTGATTTGTTGACAGTAAGTTTAGGATTCACCATCTCCTCTTACCAAGATTTTGCTAGGCTTTGAAATTGTTATTCAGTGAAATGAAGTGGTAAATCTGTCCTCATCCATGGTGTTCAGACCACTGACTGGAACATTTTTGACTGACATTATTAAAAAGAAACATAACCCCAATCTCTTTTATTTTCAGTTTTCTGTGTCTTCAGTGATGTATGAAATTTCTTTTAGGTTATTACAAATCTTTATCAATTTTTTTTCTTCACTTGTCATAGTAACGCAGACCTTGTACTATGATTTTCACTAGTGAAAGAGCATGACTTGAAGTTCAAAGGGGCAGAAATCTTTGCCTGGAAAAACTATATATTATCTGCAGTGGGACTTTACCTTCTTGGTCACACCAAAGTCAAAATGGTGGGTTACAGTGGAAATTTGATTTTGGATTTTTCAAGATGACATGCCAGCTGTTGTATTCTGACTTTTATGGAGCTATGCTTACCTGAAGTTTTTCCATGTTTTTTGAACACATAGTCTCTATTCTTCTTTAAGATGTCACAGAAGCACATTAACCGTAGAAAATCCTAAACCAGCTGTTCCTAGGTGGGCAGGAGGAATGACATCCTCACTGTAACTAAGAAGTCTTCTGAGAAATGGAAAAAATGGAATAGGGATTTGTAAGTCCTTTCAGGAAAGGAAACAGAGGCTTGATATTGGCAATTTTTAGATGCAGGGCTTTAAGCACACATTCCTTTATCTTGTTACTCAGCCACTTCTTCCAAGATCTGCGTGACTGATATTGGCCATGGAAAACAGAGTTTCACCTGAGCGGGAACATAGCACAGGACATGGCATCTAACTAGGGGTCCAAAAGATTGCCAAATCTTGTGATTACCAACTGATTATGCTGGTGTAAAAGGCAAATGTAGTTCATTGCATGAATTTAAGGAAAGTGAGGATTTAAGAGTTTGTTGTGAGTTTAAGAAAAGTGAGTCAAAGAGTTTGTTGTCTTCTCTCTATGAAGACAATGTAGGGATGAATATAATCCATGACAGAATTAGTTGAACACTCTTTAGTGGAGTATTTAACTATTTATTCTTCTTTCCCTTTTAGTTACAGTAAATAAATGTACATTTAATTGTGTGCTGCTGAAGGTCACTTTAAAATGTAACCAGGTTCTTTTCCTTCCCCATTCACTTCCTTATGGCGTACCTGTCAGGATTTTTATGAACTGGAGATTTTTTCCTAAGTATTACTTTACATATTAACTTACATATTTAATGAAGAAAAATATGCATGAGCAAGTTACCATTTTCAAGCAGAACTTTGCACACTAGGTTCAGCAGATGCTATGAAAAATAAACCGCAATACCTGTCAGGTAGTCTGGAAAACATGATGGGGATAAAAAGCGTTACAGCTACATCTCCCAGGGGGAGCTGTGACAGTGAAAGCAGCTGAACTCTGAACTACACCAGAAACCCCAAGAAAAACACCCAAGAAAACCCCAGTGGTATACAGTTCAGTAGACTTAAAGTGTTTCAAAGAACCTTCTGGTCATTTTTATGAAAGTATTTTTAAAATTCTTTATTATTTTACACTATTTTACAGAGTTTATTTCATAAGGTCTTTTAAGTTCTAATTCAGAACAAGAAAAGATGTTAAGCCACCAGTATTTCACAAGCATATATGTTTCAGCTGTCATTCAGTTTTGCCCTCCATAATTCAGGTCCTTTATTAATGGCCATAACTAAGTCAATTCTGCCATTTTAAGCATGGCTTATGGCAATAGTTTGGCAAAAATATGACATATATATTTGAGATACTGGGCAGATTGTGGCTTCTCACAGTCTTACTGGAGAAAGATATTTGATTCAGTTGCTTATACTGAAGTATTTCAGATGCCCTAGGGTTTCTGGAAGACATCCACTACAACATAGGACCCATGAGAGACTGATGATCACCTGGAGCAGTCGCTAGAGGCTAGTGCAGATGCTTAGAGGCATCTCAAAAGAACATGACATTGATGAGAGGTTACCTCTTGACAACAGAATTGGGTTCATGGGACTTCTAACACCTAGTTTTAGACTCCCAGTACAGATTCCTGTGGTAAGAGTAGGGTCTCACTAGACTCCCTAAGGCACCATTATAATACCTAAACATAAGTTTTTAATGGCTTTTCAGATACCATGTGGAAAATGAGACATCTTCCCAGGACTTGCAGGCTTAACAAAGGCGCCATTGGACATCCACGTTCCTCCACAGGAGCTAAAAGCTACGCAGGTTGCTTGGGAGCAGAAAAAATATTAAAGCAGAGGCATTAGGCAGCTAAATTCCACCTCTTGTTCAGCAGAGGAAAAAAGACTTCATGATAGGCTTATTTCTAGATTTGGAAGCTGAGAAACAATTTGAGATGCCTTCAGGGATATCATCAGGCCTCTAGCTACTTATCTCGAAGGCATATTTTTCGTATAATGAATAAGTGGTTTATGTTGCTCACTAAATGACCAGCCAAGGTATTGGCCAAAGCATTTTTAATATGAAAGTACAACAAAGCATGTTGGCAAGGTTCATTCTACTACTTACTAATTTCTTAAAGCACACACACAGAGAAATTGGACTAAAATCTAAAATCAATCAAGCTAGAACTAAAATTAACCTAAAATTATCTATGTGGAGGCTAGGGATGGAAAAGGGATAAGGATAGGACAGGTAAGGATAAAAAGTCCAGCATGGACCCCCCTGCCAAATTTAGCCACAGACTTTATCAAAGGTTTAGGCCTAAATGTTTCAGCTACACTTTAACTTAACAGCACTTAATTAACAACCTAATTTTAAAAAATGAACAAAATATTCTACAGAATTTACTATAAACACAACAGTGCTTATACAAACTCACTTACTTAGGAATCTAATGGACTTGAGAATCTAAGAGAGCAAAATTCATAGTACATTTGCTATAGCACATTCACACACACACACAGACCTTAAGGAATGTGTACAAGGTATATATCTCTGAAAAATTCCCCTTGAATTCAGTGAAGCTGGATACCTTCACATCTTCTCAACAGGCAAAGCGCTGAGCCTCAAGGAGTGGGATCATTGGCTCAGGATCCATCATTGTCATTTGCCAGTTCTTTAAGGTATAGCAAACTTGAGAGTTCCCTGGCTCTGAGGCCCTACTCAGAGCGTGATTACTGGTCACAGCTTGCTGTGGTCCAGAAAAGCTCAAAGGGCCTCACTTAGGACCACTGTTTATAGGGCTGCAAGAGTGTTGGCTTTAGTCATAGTAATTTTCCATCCTGGCCATAACTCGGATCAGTAACTTCTTGTGAAATTTCAAAACCAATGCTATTCTACTGATGTTGTTCAGTCAAGAAACAAATTTCCAAGGCTGTTTGTAAAAAAAGCCAAGGTGCTCCTTATACAGCTGAAGTTTCTTGGAGAAGACAGTGTTTCTAATAAGCTCAAGAGGAGCTTAACCCAGGTGCTTTTTGCCAAGGCCAAGGCCTAATGACCAATTCTGAGATCACAGGGCAGCCCAACATGGGGCTGGATGCACCACCACATAAGCACGATGTCAGATCTACTTGTAATCTTTAGCTGTCCTGTCTGACTCTGGCATTTTAAACCACATCTAGGTAAGGACAACCATATCAAGCCCCGAGGCTCTGAGGATGGTTGGCAATTACCTTAACACAGGTGCTTCACATCACATCAGGTTGACTGCATCCCACTCTGCATAACTGTCTGGCTGAGCCCACCTGCCTGTCTTGTGAGGTCGTGTGGAAGCAAAAAGGAATGCAAACTTGGGGTAGAGGTAAATTAATTGGGTCCTCTTAAGACTTTTCTTTTTTCTTCTAACTTCTTTCCTCTTTTGAAATGTAACAGAGAAGGAAAAATGTCTGTCTTGTCCTTCAATTTGTGTTCAGGTTCTGGGTCAGGTACTCAAATAAAATGAAGATAAATAAATCAGGATAAGTAATGAATAATAAAAAAGAGGAGCAAGGAGGTGGGGCGTAATTAAGGTTTAAGCTCTGGTACTTATGGAAAAAGTCATGTAATAAAATTTAAGGCTTCTGCATTTTGTGACTTTATTTCCTCCTTAACTGGATGTTTCTGATTATCACTGGGGAAAAAAAAAAAGCAGATTAATTGTGCACAAAATATCTCCAAGTGAAAATTCATAGTGTACTTAGTCCTGGTGAAACGTGTGACACTTGTTGCATATAGATTTAAATATGAATGCCAGATTTAAAGTCTAGGAGTCCTGGAGGCTATTCATCTCACAACCCATGCCCAAAAAACTTCAATATGTACCTTTGATGTTTGGAGAGGTGTCATTATGACGAACAGTCAATATGACATATCAGCCCATTCTGTCCACTGCCTACATACTACCCAAGGTATAAAATCAAGTGTAAGATCAAGTATTCAAGTTCCATACCCCTGGAGCATTCAAATCAACCTAGAGGCATTCCAGAAAAAATAAAAACTGTATGAAATTTCATATTTCATTATCCTAACTACCAGCAGTATGTCCTTAGACATTCTATCTCTTGACTAATAAATGACCTCAGGAAATAATATTTATTTACAAGGTTTTGCAAAGGAAAACATTCTGAAAGTTTATGTGGGATAATTCTGAATATGAAGGAATGCATCAATAAACTTCTAATAAGGGCATTGACGTTTTCCCCTTCGGTGATAGATATCTATCTACCAGTATTTCATACCTCATAATTGTGTCAATAAGATCCCATACAAAATGGGAAAATAGATAATTAAATGGATGAGAAAACAAGCTAGAAACACTTTTGTCTTTTTTTTTCTGCTAATGGTTATTGCATTGTAGCATGGAGCTTTGGGGAAAGAACAACTAAAACAACAATAATAAAAATAAAAATAAAAATAAAAATAAAAATTAAAAAATGGTGGAAAGACAGACCCACTCCAGGAAATTCTACCTGTTATTGAAATATGAACACACAAGAGATCAGGATGATAAATTTCTGTCACTGTATCTTGCCTTGAAAATAAACAGTCTACAATATAAGGAATATGGTAATCATGTAAAGTACAAGAGACAATACAAGAATATCACAAGCAAAATGTCTTCGGAGAATATCCTGAGGTTGAAAACGAGAGTATAGGCAAAAAGTACTTGGTGACTGTCTATGAGCATAGTCTATGAAGGTTTGAAAAAATTTGCTAAAAATGACGCAAATTCTAAAATTTTCTTGTTTCTGATAGGCTACTACCCTGCAATGGGACGATGCATATGGAATGATGACTTAAGTTTTTAGTTTTTATTTTTTTCAGATCTTGTACTGCATTAGTGTATAACTCTGAACTCCATATAAAGTGTTGGTAAGTTCTCTTCACATTTTGGTCAGACAAAACAATCTTTCCAGGCGTGAGAACCAAGGTCACCATCATAGCCTCAGAGCTCGAAAAGTATAAACAAAAGTGAATTGGGGGGAGCAAACTGTGGGAATGTGACTTCATTACCTGAAGCTGTAATTGGACAATTAACCTCTGATATGCAAACAGACCAAACTCTGCAAGGCTTTTGCACTGCCCAAGGTGTATCTATTGTAGGCCTTTAATAAATACCTAATTTATTCTTTTAACTCTGACTAGCCTCTGTTCTAGGTAGCCACTCCAGGCATCAGTAGGAGACACAAATTTTTTACCAGTGAGTGTTTGAAAGTGATTGTGAATGGGCTAAATAAGTAAAAAGCATAAAACAGTGGGTTTGACTAGTGCAACCCTCAATCTAAAGTAGGTTGTAGTGAAATAATTTCCATGTTAGCAACTACCTCCCTGCACCACCCACACTCAATATATTACAATGATCAGACAAAATGCTGCCACATATTTTCTTGTTACTTTACATCTATTGATTTTAACGTTAGGGGAAAGACTTTGGGGAATATTACTATACTTCATGATTATGATGTGGGTAGTGAGTTTGTCATTTTTTCAATAATGTGCTGCTTTGTTCTCAGAATGTTCATGAGGCAAAAGAAGTTGTCTCCAGGAGGACAGTGCAAGCTTTAGAATGTCTGCTCTTTCTTTTATCCTCCTGACTTCCTCAAAGTATAGAAGGGGGTATTAGATTCAGAAGAAGTTCTGTATGGTGGGGGTAATGAGGCATGGGAACAAGTTGTTCAGAGAAGCTGGGGATGCCCCATCCCTAGAAGTATTAAAGGCCAAGGTGGTTAGGGCTTTGAGCAACTTAGTCAAGTAGCAGGCGTCCCTGCCCTTACCAGGGGTTTGAGACTATGTGATCTGTAAGGTCCCTTCCAACCGAACCCATTCTATGACTCTGTGATTCATGCAGAGGAGGCATTCTTCCAGACTGCCATTTTTAAAGTAGACTTGTAGCTGTCATTCATTATTTTAATTTTATTTTCCCATTTATTTTCAAGCCCATAAGCCTGAAGGCTCCCATCACACTGTCCTTCATCCCCACAAAATGTTTCTGAAGAACTAAAAATTAGCATGAATATTCATGAGAGTTTAATAGTTTATCACCCCTGCTTGAAGATAGACTATGTATCTCATCTTTTTCAGAGTGGAGACAGAGTTAATTACTGTTCTCTGCTTTCTCTTTCAGCCATTACCTCTGCTGCTGACAGGTAGTTTCTTCTGGAGTGACTTATGATTTGGTCCTTGCTGCGACTCCTTCAGGATAAAGACCTTTGGAATCCTGACCGTAGCGTGTTTCACTGAAGTACCCTTTTGAAACAAATGCTTCAGACACTGAGTAGAGTCAGGATTTTTCCCCATCTCTGAGTTTCATTACCTTCCAATACTTCCTTAACTGTTTTTTGCAGCCTTCATTGCACCACTCTGAGCTCACCTGTGCTCAAATATTTGTACAAATCATTTCCTACCTTCATGAGTCAGTGGAGCCTCGAGAATTTCTCAGCTGCCCAAATGCAGGCTCCTAGTCAATGACGCCAAGACTATTGAATGTAGTGGGTAGATTTCCATTCACTATAACGAGAGCTCAGATACATGGCTTACAAGCAGACACCTACATTACATTGAATCTAGAGCTAAACACCATTCTTTGTACACTGTCTCCCTAAATGCATAAGGATCTTGGATGTGCTTAGTCGTGTTACAAGGAAGCAGGTACATATCCATGGCAATTGTCCTTTTGAACATTCTGCTAGTCTTATCTTTTCAAAGTCCTGAGGAAGAGTGGCATTCACATAACCTTGCTTCAGTTTGGGGCTTGATTCACCTCTGACAGCAAAAAATGGAGGTGACCATTGTTGGTTGATACTTGTAGTGAACCTGAAATATATCGCTAACACTTGAAGATAAAATCTAACACCTGTATGCAGATTTCCTCTCTACAGCCTCTGGAAACCAGGAGGGATTCTCTGACGTATCTCAAATACTCCTAAGCAGCTAGGTCCCATCCTTCTCCTCAGCTGGCTTCCAGCGCTTCTACGGAGTAACATGGAAACCACTGGGACATTCAGAATCCCAGAACGACAGGATGGCTGAGTTTGAAAAGCATCTCTGGAGGTCATCTAGTCCAGAACCATTCAGGTCCTTTTCTGAAAAGCTGCTTTCTAGCCAGGTGACCCCCAGTGTATGGCACTTGGGATTTTCTCTCCTCAGGTGCAGAACTTTGCACTTCACCTTGTTGAACTTCATGTCATTTCTGTCCACCTATTTCTGCAGCCTTTTAAAGATCCCTCTGGATGTGAGCCTGACTGTCTGGAGTATCAACCACTGCTCCTGGTTTTGTGTCATCAGGCTGCCATCATTTCTGAGGCTACACTCTACCTCATCACCCAGGTCATTAATGAAGATTTTAAACAGAACTGGGCCCAGTATTGACTGGTGGGGTACATTGCTTGTTACTGGCCTCCAAACAGACCCTTTGTCACTATCATCACACTTAAACAATCATTCAAGAATGAGAGGAAATGTTCCCTGAGATGGTCAGTCTCTATGCTCAGATCATGTAAGGAAAATAGAGTGACAGAAAAACAAGAGACAAAAATTAAATAGCTACAACATGGCTTAGGACAGGTAAATTCCATGTCTGTGTCCACAAATATGCTGCCATGTGAGTGTACATTTCTTCAAGGCCATCAGTGACTGAATGAATACACTGGTTTAGTACAATGGCAAACTCTTTATTGGAGGCCAGATAATAAATCGATAAGTCATGCTCCTCCTTATTTTGCCACTATTATTTTTCAGTTTTCTCTCAGATTGAAATATGTCTTGGGTATTTTCCTTCATTTTTCTGGAGTGGATCCTATGTTACTATATTGTGCTTTTGTTCTGAACTCTTCAAGAAATGATTTTTCCATTCACACATGTGTGCTGAAGTCCTTATAAAGTATCATCTGGTAGTTTCATTAGTCCTATTTTCCCTTCCAGCTCTTACCTCACTGTATAATTAGCCTACAAGATACTGTGCTACTTAATGGTCCTTTTTCAAGTAGTATTTAGTTAGCTTTTTTCCTACATGATAGCACAATCACATGGATTGTGAGTCTTTAGAGTGTGAATACATTTTAAAGAATAAAGTTTAATGATATGCAGTAAGAAGCGTGCATGACTCAAATCCACATAATCTACTGGCTTTCCCTACTTAGACTTTTCAGTTTTTACAAAAAAACCAAGCCTGCCTGGTAAATCTGCTTATAAACACTCCTGCACTGCACTGTAGCATGCTTTGATGGTCTCATTCACCTCCATGTTAGTGCAGACTGAAGCAGCATAATGGGAAATCAGGCCTGCTAGTTCTCATACAGTTTCTGTAATTTGTTAGTATTGTTTCTATTTCAAAATATGAATTTGGCATTTGGGAGTATGAGAATCTGGCACTCCAGCACCAGGCAACAGTTCTGAAGAGATTGCAGGCAGCCTGCAACATCCTTGGCTGGTGTAAATTGATCTTGCCCCAAGAGAGGCTATGAAGGTGATTTGCTTCAGATGAAGTTTATGAAATATATTTCTGATCTGTCCACAGCACCCAAGAACACAAAATGTTAGGCCTCTTTCTCCTGTAGATATATCAGGTATGTAATAAGCAGTTTCTAAGAAAAACACCTTGCTTGCCATATGTAGAAGTACAGTCCCAAGTAATAGGATTATTGTCATGAAGACAGCAAACTGGATTTTTTCCCTACAGGTGTCTGTTGCTAATTCTGTCTGGAACATCCTTAGCTACCTTTATGACTGCCAAACATAAACCGTGCTCATCTTTTCTCTTCCTGATTTTCTGCATCGTTTGCTTGTGAGATGTTAAACTCTATTTTATTCTTAATTCTATTCAACTTGCAGATTCTCCTGTGGGGAAAAAAGTTAAGAGATAGGAAATCTCAAGGGTGGCAGAGCACTGGAACAGATTGCTCAGAGGAGTTGTTGGAGTATCCTTCTCCACAGATATTCAAAACCTGCCATCCTGTGCTCTAGGTGAACCTGCTGCAGTAGGAAGTTGGATTAGATGATCTCCAGAGATCCATTCCAACCCTAATTAGTCTGTGACTCTGTGATATTTTGAAAATTAGGAGTCCAGAGGACTGTATGCCATCACAAGGGGTGGCATAGGAATGGGGATCTCTCTTCAACATTTCCTTGAAAAATTACCTTAGTCTCAGGGTAAAGCAAGATGATGGGTGGGGGGAATGGTATAGTACAACCCCAAACATTCACACATGGGCATTTTTTACTAAATGACACATTCACTGTAAGTTCACAGCACTACGCTTGCATCCTGCTGACTCAGGAAAAATTGCCATCCATCAAACCCATGCAAATCAACATTCCTTGATACTTCTGGGTATTATAGGTTCTGCCCTGATAAAAGGAGGAGAATATATCAGTGCCTAGGATTTCTTAGCAAGATCTGCTGATGATCTCACACCAAAACAGGGAAGAATTTTATTATTCACAGAACTGAGTAAATCAAGTGCAATGAAGACTGAGCTGGGCAAACCAAATCAAAAAATTGTTCCAGAAGTGTGCCTAGCAGACAAGCAGTGCCACGAAGCACCAAAAGAGAGACCAGATGAGTGGCAAGCAGTGACTTCCAGCTCAGCTTGCAGCTTTAGCAGAGGCTGAGGTGCCCCAGGCTCACATCTTCCACACTAGGCAGCACCGAATCCCACCCTGTTCAAGTCTGTGGTTTGTTTTGCTGTTCTCCGAGGACAAAATACAGTGGGCAGAAAAAAGCTGTTGAGATGAAAGGCTTTACGCTCTCAAAGGCCACCATCTCAGCAAAACTGGCTGGCCCCCCTCATTCCCTTTGCGCTGTGATTGTGGCCCCATCTTCTCCTCTGGTGGAATGTGTTCTAATGCAGCACAACATGCTTTGAAGCGCAGCTCCATTCTGAAGTGTAACTATCCAAAAATGTCCCCTACTAACTCATCAGATTTGTCACTTTAATGTGTTCGGAAGCAGATCTGATCCCTTTAATGGCAAAAGTAAGCTTTTACTACATTTTGCCTGTGATAACTCTATGAAGCCAATACAGCTGAAGTACTGGAGTAGATTTAATTTCTTCACAGCTGTGCAAAAACAATTTATCAACATTTAGTCATGGGCCCAATTGCCAATTCTAATTTGGAATTTCTAATTACAATCTCAGATCCACAAAGTCACCAAAGGAAGTAGATGAATGAATTTCAGGGTAAGATTTATTTACAGACAATGATGTTCTCAATGAAGTCATAATTTGAACGAGGTAAGTTATGATAAAGCAGTAAAACAGAGCCTAGCCTTCCAGAGTTAAATTGGATCTACAAGGCTGATGTCTGTCATAACTCTTTATCAGTAGAACATGGGGAATACACTCAGGTATAGGATGGAGCACTATCATAGCACTTCACACTTCTCCTGATTTTCTTTTCCAGAAAATTGAAGCAGTGTTGTACAGTGCCGGAGTGTTGAGAAACTTTGGTCCTTTCCATAAATATAAAAAGGAAAACCTCTTTGGGAAGGCCAGAGTTTGTGAGTCGCAAACAAATGGTCTAATTGACAACTCCGGGCCCACTAATGCTCTCCTAGCGCTGGCAAGGTTGTATTTTGTGTAAAACAGAAGTCTGGATAAAACTGTATTTGCGCTGGGGAGCAATCCTTCTTCTTGCATGCACTATGGCTTTCCTTACTACATTCAAAATTTTTCCTGGTGCTAAGCTGCGATTTTCCTTTGAATCATATCTGTAGATAAAGATATGAACATTGCAAAGTAACTTAATGTTATCAAAAGAAATCCTAGGTTCCAAAAGTCCCCTTTATTTTCATCTTATATTTTACTATCCAATATTATTTAAATGTCACTTTTTTAAAAGTATCAACCAAGTGATACTGTCATGAAGTGATTTCCAAGTCCTTTTTTATGCTGCTTTCTTTTTGTTTGTCATTTTTACAGTAAGAAAATTATTCTCTATAAGAAAGCTGCATATGGAAAATGGTCTTAATTTTGCAAATGGAGTTCTTTTCCCCTGCTTAGAAATGGGACTCTGCTCTGAGATTTTGGAGCTTAAAGCAACACCAACGTTTTAACCCCAATGTCATAATTAAACCAATCTTCTGTACTTGTAGAATATAAAAGTGAGTGATTAATAATCCTTTTCACTTTGTCAAAAGCATTGAGAAGTGCTCAATGGATCAGAATTCAAGGAGCGAAAGAAAGAGGCGGAGAATGGGAGAGACTGGTTAGGGTTAGGCATCTCCTAAGTATTCCAGCAGGTCGAAGCAGAGCCCAGTAGACCATGGGCATCTAGTCATCTAAATGTGATGGTGATGGACTATATTCTTATTCAGCACAGGCTGTGATTTATTAGGGGTGACAGAATTTTCACAACCTGACATCTGTACATCCATTACTTGAACTACATGAGCAAGGAAAATAATGCTGCTCTGTTTACGGATATTACAAAACAAAAATGAGCAAACCTTGAAAGAATATCACATATCTCCCTCCTTGTCCACATAAAGCAAGTTTCTTTTAGATTTCTAGACAGAACTCTTAATGTATTATAGTTGACTGGGAAGACTTTCCAGGACATACAAATTAAACCCTTTATTGTTTTTTTGCTAATTTTGTGACTTTGATGTTTATGAATTCCCTGAGCTAAAATGTAGTAATAAATTTTAAACCAATCTTGCAACTTGTGGCTCAGCCCTGTCAGTGAAATGGGCAGGTGCCTCACTCTATGCTGTCCTGGAAATTGTGGGTTTCTGTGAGGTACCTAAGTAACAATTCGTGTGGGCTATGAGCTGTGTGAGCTGTCCTGGGTATTTTTCTAGAATTCTCTCAAGATAATGACTTTGCAATACACAAGTTCAGAACAGTCAAAAGGGACAATAAGCAACATCAGCAAAAAAGAAATGTTCCAGCTCCCTCACTCTTTCCAAGCCCTGTCCCCTTGACAGTACGATAATTTCATGCAGAATTTTTGACACTGGTATAAGGACTGTGATAGTGTTTACAGAGACACAAGGGAGCCAGTCTTCAAAACTACTCAACAAAAGTCCAATTAAATTTCTTGACAGCTGTTAACCCATCTCAAAACAATCTTGAATATACTTTTCATTCTTGTGGGAATAAACCAATATAATGATAGAGGAAATGTAGCAATGCATTTGTTTTCCAGGCCATGTTTTAAACTGCAAGTGACAAAACCAGGCAACAGTGTTCCATGAATTGTTGAGAGTTAGGTGTTTATGGCAGGTCACAAAGCAGAAAGAGTACAAGCTTCATTTCCCACAGACTTGGCTGGTCCTGCAAGGCTAAATATCATTTTTTTTTCATTCATCCACATCCAGAAGCAGTCAGAAATTTAATTCACAACAGATTTCTTTAGAGTTCAAAAGTTTTAGGCACCCTCAAGTGCAACACTAAGAAAGTAATCACAAGAAGAAATTCTGCCAGAAATAAAGGGCTAAGGCAAGTAATTCTGTTAGACTGGAGATTTATATTTACTGGCTTAAATGATTACACCTTTATTAGAGTAAATAATGCAAAATCATTAAGTTCTAGCAATTCTAATGAACCTTGGCACTTTCAAAAGAATTACATAATGTTCCATTTCTCTCTATGCTACTTCCTTTGCCAACTATCTCTTTATCAGCACCAGATCATATAAACAATTTTTAAGATCACAACCAAAGGCTGTAGGGTGAGAACTGGATGGTGTAGGTGAGTGCATCATTTTCACGGAGGTGAAAAGACCAAAGGAAATATTTCTATTTTTAGCATGGACCATGTTATGAAATGCTTGTCTGCATCTTTCATTCTCATGCCCCAACAATGGCTCTAGCTCTTTATTTAGAAGCAAAAGGAGACATCTAGCCTTACAATTCTCTTTGCCACGAGGTTTTCTTGTCCTGCTCATCAGTCCCTCCTCCAGCTGCTCCAACTGAGGCAGAGAGGGCAGCTGAGAATTCATCAGGGCTGTGCAAAGATGTATTCCCTTTCTATTGCTAATCCAGGAGGCAGGTATATCCTTGCAGCTTCAGATACAGAAAGGTTACCAAAGCCTGAAATTAATCCAATAACCAGGCTCATAGTCACTTACCTTCTCCTGAAACACCCCCCACTTTATGCAAAGCAGCAGCCAACTGATGGGGGAAGCTGTGAGCATTAGGGGGGCTCTGGAACTGTTGTCTTCTGTGACTGCCAGGAGATGAATTAAGGGTTGGGGATGCAGTTCTCCACTCTGTTATTTATTTGGAAAAGCACTTGTGCAGGAAGATAGTTTGAGAATACATTAAATAAAGCAACCACTGTGATGAAGTAAACATCAGGAAGGCAGCTTGATTGCAAGGTAAACTTTATGTGGTCTTTTTTCAATGTGAATTTTTTAAAACAGTAAAATTTAAAGCATTGGAAACCGTATTTTTTCTTGGTTGTCTTTAAGTAAAGTGTATATATATATATATGTAAAAATACGAGCCATAAGTATTTTCCAGTGATACTTCCATCTTATTCTAGAACTCCATTTCTGTCCCTGAAAAAGCTGAAAGCAGTGATACACATTTGAATATTGGCCTCTCTACAGTGATTCTCAATAAAGATACAAATTAGTGTCAAAGATTATGATGTTTTTTCATAGTATAGACACCTGCCCACTAGAAACTGCACTGAAGCCAGCAGATATAGTACTCATGACATCCAGCCACTCCAGTGCTGGGCAGTATTCAAGCCAGTGGCACAAAACAAAAAGCTTATCCACCCATTACAAATCACCCAAAACATACAATCTCCCTGAATATATATAATTCTTCAACATTGATTAAAATAGCTTCATTAAAAAATGTATTCAAGGACCCTGGAATTTTAGCCTCTGATGCTTTTTATGTAGGCCAAAGAGTACTTGTTCTACAGGATTGAAGGAGGATTAATCAGCAAATTGGCTGCAACTTCCTTCACAAACAGTATGTTGATTTTTAACTACTGTATTTTAATAGTATCTCTGAGCCTGAGACTTGATTTTGTGGCATTCAGCATGTGACTCATGTTCTCTTATAACTTTGAATTATGCATTTGATCTTGTCTTCCAATTTTAGTTCTTACCCCCAAAGATCTCAGTCAGTCCTAAACAAAACCGACCAGCATGCTTCTAAGGTTTTTTTGGTTGTTTTAATTTCTTATTATTCATGAGGACTCAGAGACCCAAGTCCAGCCCCAGGCTGAGTACTCGTGCCTACCTGAGCACCTCTCATAGTCTCACTATCTGTCTTAAAGTTTCTCTTTTTCTCTCCAGGTTTGCTTCCCTTTTGAGACTTCAGAAGCTTGCTTTGCTCACTGAGTGGAATGGATGTCTTTTTTGAATGCTTATCCACCAGGAAATCTATCTGCTACTCTGTCTGGACATCTATCTGCTACTACACTGCCTCTTTGTGTGGCCACACCAGTGCATAAACAGCACTTGTGACCTGGGTTGGGAAAGACCTTTCTGAATGTGAATCTCTAGCAGATAAATTGCTCCAGTATTTTTATTTCCCTGATTCACTCCTCCTTTGTGCTATTTGTAGGACTACAGGACAGCTCAGTTTGCAAGGGATTTCTTATTTCTAACGCAACCTCCTGCCCCATGCAGGGTTAGCTTTCTTTTCAGCAGGGTCTGAAGTGTCTGTCTCCATCCTCACTGTAGGTGCCCAGGGACTGCTGTTGGGTGCCCCCAAAGCTGTGTCCTCACCAGGCTGAGCAAGTCCAGCTCCTTCCTCAGCTTCTCCTCACAGCATAACTTCTCTTCCTCCTCCCACTCCAGTGGCCTCAACTGAACTCCCTCTAGTGTATCAATGTTTGTCTTGAACTGGGGAGACAAAAATGGATCCAGTAGCCTAAATGTAGTGTAACAAATGCTGAGCTGAGGGAGTAATCACTTCCTTTGCTCTGCTGGCTGTTTCTATTCATAAAGCCTGGATATTGCTGCTGCCAGATCCACTGCTGGCTCATACCCAGCTCACCATCTACCAAACCCAAAGATCACCTACAGCAGAGCTGCCCCACAGCAGAGCCAACACACCCCCATAGCTCTCCCTGCCTAGGGGCAGAACTTCATTTTACTTATCAAATTTCAAGAGGTTGCTGTTGGCTGTTCCTCTGGGCTGCCCAGCTCCCTCTGAAAGCAGCCCTGCCCTCAAGTATGTTGACTGCACCACGCTTGTGGGTGTCAGCTGCAAAACTTCCACAGTTTCTTTAGGCAGACTCTTCTCTCTTCTCATGACCTCCTTCTTGCTAGATTCTATTTGTTTTTATCTTATCTTCTTGCTGAACACAAGGTAAATTGCAGCCTGCTCTGCTGTTTGAGCTGGCAAGCACAAGTCTCCCAGTTTAATCCACATCACGCTCCTTACACAATTCTTTCTCATTCATAATATCCAACCACATGGACCTGAAGAATGTAAATTTCCTTGCTGCTGCAACAAGGCGTTTTTCTAACAGCACTGTAAAACCTTAATCAAAGCCTACAGTGTACTTTTGCAATGCATCAGTAAGACCAAATGCCAGCTCTTTCCGTGCTAGCTGATTAGGCTAATCTCAGGAAAACCAGCTAGTGAGCTGTGCTAGAAGAGCCTTTCCAAACTGGATTCCACTCTCTGATATGCAAATAGTTTTTAAAAACTTTCAAAATGTTACTTTAATTTTAACGAGCAGATTTTTTTCTCTTGTCATATGCAGGCTTTTGTAATCTTTATAAACAAGCATTTTAAACACTGATAGTTCTCGTATCAGTGGGGTTCACAGATTCTGAAAATTTTAAAGGAAGAGTTGGTCATCCTATATTTGCTTTATTTTTCTGGTTTATCATGCTAATTAAAGGATCATTAATTTCAAACACATTAATATATGTAAAGTTCCCTGCAAATAAAAACTCAAAGCTCAATTTCTGTTCCACATTTTGCTGTTTCCCTGTGTAAAAAATAGGGTAGGGGTCACTTTCTTCTAAAAATACACAGAGAGTGTATTTTACAGCTCAAATATATGTCAGCAAGTATTTATAGATCAAAATAGGGTAACATCAAATAGATGATACTAAAAATGTCAGCGAAAACATTAGAATGGAAATACACCACCTATTTGTTTGTCAGCCAAGTAACAAACCTGGACTAATGCTTTTCCTTTGCCAGCCTTTTCTGGGTTTTTTTTTCAAGCCTGTGTAGCATTAAAGAGGAAATAATGCATTCTGTGTGCCTATAAATATTCCCATACCCCATTTCCCTCAGCTGCTCTTTTGTCCCCTGACTGAGATATATGGATGTTCACCTGAAAAGCAAATGCCTGGCTGTCATTATTCATGTCTGAATGCCAGCTCCAGAGCAAGGAGAAGCCAAGGCTCTTGAAATAAGCAGCCACCAGGGGAAGCTTCAAATAGCATCCAGGAACTGTTCCTCTGACAGTGGCCTCTTGATTACAAGGCTGTTCCCCTCCAGAAGGCCCCAGCTGAAGAGGTAGATCACTGTCAGGCTCAGGATTTGTCTTTGTCCTTTCTCCAGACTTTACTTGTTAGTTTTATTGGCATTGTCCAAAACATAACTACAGAGATAATAATATCAACCAAAGGATACTAAGGACAGCAGTGAAAGCATTATCTAGAAATACAAATCCTATTTATTTGTCAGTCCCATCCAGAATGAGGTCTGCTGCCTTCTTAATGACTCAACATTATACATGCTTTGAGATCCCTGGGACAACCAAATTACTGGATGCCATCTCCCAATGTTCCCCAGAGAATAAGGAACTGCAGGCTGATTCTTTTAGATGATTGCATCTTACTTGAGTATATTTACCTTCTCAAGCCTTCATTTTCTACCTCAGATTGGAAGAAGTTAGCATTATTTGCCCTAGATGTCTGCAGGACTCCCAGACAAATACACCAGCTAGAGACAGGCTGGGAAAGGAGCTGTCAGTGCCCATCATCTTTCTGAATTTTGTCTTGCCATAGTTTTGCAGTGCTGCATGTTGGCTGTGCCACTTGCCTAGCATGTGTTTGATGACAATAATCCTCTGTGCTTTACTTTTTTTCAGAACAAACACTGAAATCCATCAAACAGCTTTATTTCACTATGCAAGGGTTTGTTTCATTTGTGCATTGCTAAAGCAGATATCTAGAGGGGTAAACACACAGTTTGAACCAAAAGTGAACACACCAAAAGTAAGGTGAAGGTCCTCAGATCCTGTCCTGATTGATATTACAACAGTACATGTACAAATGAACAGTTTTAAATATTTGAATTAGCTTTTGTATAGAAACAGCCCCATAGAAAGAAGGAAGAGCTCTCAAGCTCCTAGCAGCTCAGAACAGAGACATTTCATATGTCCACTGGATTTTCTTGCTGGGAGTAGTTAGCTTTAGTTTTGCTATAGAGCAAAAAGTGTGATTGGCATGAGAAAACTTATTTTGGATGGCGAAAGAAACACCCATAAGATCTGAGACAGTCCCATCAAGCATAGATATAAAGCACCCAAGAACCTGTTTTTCAGCTTGCTGTGTTTTTCAAACAAAAAATACATCACATTTATCAGATCCATTTCCATTTGCAGCATGAATTTTTGCCCTCAGTTTATTCTGTAGGTCTTCAATTTTTCGAAAGCAATTCACTGCAAATTCTTTTTCTGCGAGAGAAAAAGAAGATGGAGAGAAAAGGACATGCTGAGGATGCCACGCTGCTCTTTGCACTGACAAATTCTCTCACCACACTGCTTGCAACAAGCAATATATCCAGTAATGGCTTCAGTAATCACAATGCCCCATGTTACATTGTAGCCTGGCCTCTCTCTAACAAAGTCATTTGATGCCCTGGAAAATCAGCCCAAAGACAAAAATTTTTCAGTAGTTCACAGAAAAATTATTAGGTGTAATTTCTGTCGCTCTCTTAAAGACATTTGCAGGAACATGCTTGAGAAATTATTGTCACTGAATGATTAAAATCATGTTTTCAGCATAAGGTCATATGAGATGTAAAAACTACCTACTTTCTATTTTGTAATTCATAATGGCAATTTTTAGGATCTTCCAGTATCTTCTGTCTCCAATACTGAGGAGCCTGATCACAAAAAATATTGAAGTTAACTGAAAAATGGTCCTGGGAGGTAGAGAAGGTGTTTTTGTTCCAGTTTTATAAACATGAGTTTGTCTTTCAGACAAACAGACGTAATATTTACTGTCACACACTGAGGAGAAGAGGGCAGAAGAGGGAACAGAAGAGGGTGGAAGTCACCTCAGCACTTCAAATATTAAATATCCAGTATAAAATAAGCTCTGAGAGAGCAAGAGAGGTTTCCCAAGCAGAGTACATCACACATGAGGATAGATGGCTGGGGCACGCTGCCCGCCAAAGACATCTCTCCCCACTGGTCCTGTCAGGAGCTGAGCCAGCCTGAACAAACAGCATTTTGACAGCTGAAGCCTGAAGTCTTCCCTTTAGTACTGCCTCTTCCAAGGTGACCATGGGAGTACCTACCCACTGGGCTGTCTCCTTGTGCAACCTAGGTCAGTTCTCCAGACAGTTTAGTTCCAAAAAATGAAGCAGTAACTGGGTCACAACTGGCCATTGTGTTCCATCCTTAAATCAAAACTATTTTGCTAATCAAGATACTACTTACAATTTCACAGAAGAAACTAATGTTCTTGAACATAACCAACATAACTATATCTATTATCTAGCATTTTAGACCAATTTGCTCTGCAGTCTCCTCTGGGCAAACCTACAATCTGCATTTATTTTTAGTGTACAGACTGTGCTAGCCAGAAGAGAAGACCAGTACTGAAACTGCAAATGTAAGTCACAGATCTCTGATCCCACACACAGAGGTTTCTTCAGTAGAGTCAAAATACTCTTGATTTATTTAGAACAGCTTTTCTCTCTCATGCCATGAGTCCCGAAGGAAGACAAGGAGTCATGCTGTTCTGCTTACCCATGCAGAGGAAACTAAAATCTCTTATGAAATAATAAATGCTCTATGAAAGACCTATTGCCAGTCTAATCACTGCAAATCTTGAACTTAAGTGGCAAGAATGCCTGTGCTGCTCAGTGACAAAATCCAACACTGAAGCCACGTGGGGATGAGGAATAGAGATGCTTTAATACACCTCGTTTTCCCTTCTGTTACAAAGTCATGGTTGCAGACCCTGGTTTCTGCATTAGTAAGAGGTGATGTGTAATAGCACAGTGAATTCACAGAGTGGGACAGCTGGTGTAAAGGGTCTGCAGGTCACATTGCCCCTATTTCAGGGAGCAGTACCTCAGGTAGGTCTAGTTTTGTCCTGTGAACTGAATGGGACAACTGGCTGGAACACACTAAAGGCTCTCCTGAACCACATAATTGTTTACTTCAAACAAGAGCAGTCCACCTTTTTCAGAGACTGCTCCATGACCCAGAGTAAGGTAACAGGGACAATTGGTCTGCACTAAAGTACTGATCTAGATTCACCAGGCATTGTTTTCAAAAACTTGCTGGCAAACAAAAACTACATGACTGAAGAGCTGACTCTCTGTGGCTTAATCTATACTACTGAGATTAGATTGTCAAAGCTACCTAACAAAGAGGCAGCTCATACCCGAAAAAGGAACTATTTCCTAGGCAGTACTACACCATATTTCTAAACACCACCTTCTATATTGGCATCTTTTACCAGGATAAACAACATATAAGTTTGGATTTCCGCACTTCGAGCTAGTATAGCTTCTTTAGCAAGAACTTTACATTTCGATATTTCATAAACTCTGTGAAGTCTATACCATTCTGAACCAAGAAAAAAATCCAGGAAGGAATCAAGGCACCTAAACCTTTCCCTGGTGAACCAGAACCCTGTTCATAAGCACATTTCATTCCAGCAAAGCATAATTGACCTCACACACTGAATGCCTTCTCCTTGCCAGTCTTATCTTCACTAATCGGATATTTGTGTGAGCTAGAATCTGCTTCATGTAATACTTAAATAATCATGAAAGGAATGTGGCCCAACTGTGAGAAACCTTTAATTCTCTCTTCCCCTTCCCAAAATGCATGTGCCCATAACAACACGGTGCAAAACTTTTAACATATCTTTCCTTTGACCTCTTGCGTTCTTTAGCTCCTTTTGGTACATAACTGTGTCACGGTATACATGAATTATCCCCATGTTCTTCATAGCACTAGGTTATAATAAGCAGACAAGCCTTTTTTGATATCTGAGGTCTGGATCCAGTAGAAGATATGTGTACTTGAAAATAATGTTCTGCAAGGCCTCTGCCAGGACTTCTGGGTCTTGGGGTAAAACCCAGAGCTGAGATTTGGCTTCAAAAGGGCAATTATAGACAGACAGGCTCCCTTCAGTAGAAGTCATCTAAGGCTTGTCCTTAGGAGACACTAAGCACAATGAAATGTCTCAAACCCAGTCCCTCAACAGGGCTTAACTGAGGCAAGACTGCAGGAATGTACACCTCCATATTCACATCCATACATGCCTACACATACACTTACATATATATCAATGTATGCATACAGTCTGGATCCACAGCACAGTGTCCTGCTCCCCAGAGAGAAGCCTACAGTCAGTTTTACAAAGACACAGACAGTCTCTTCTTTGCAGAAGCAGGGTTGGAAATGCTAACATGGTGATGAAGAAAGAAGGAAACCAAGGAAACTTCCTTCTTCAGCTTGTGTGAAGAAGACCTTGTTAGGCTTGTTACAGAACACCACCTTCTGGTACTTCTTCCCTGTCTATAAGGAAGAAAGTTAATCTGGATGTGGTCAGTGTCCATGCCTTTCCCTGATGTGATCACACTATGTAGGAAAACTCTTTAGACTCTGGGAAAAATCAGAGACCATGTGCACTTCAGAAAATGTGGTAGTCAGGGCACTCACCTGCAAAACAAAAAACTCAGGCTCTAATATTAATATCCAGAGTCCCTTCTGGGGTTTTATTCAGGTGAATAAACAGCTGGATAACTGGTAACAAGTATGCCATGCCGTTCAGAATGTATCACCATTACGGAAGAAGACTCATCCCTGTTCCCTGTACTGGCTTATGAATCTTGCATTTTTGCCCCGACAGGTCCTGGCACAATGCCCTTGCCCATGACTTACAGACTCACAAAGTGCTCTGCTGGAGTTCAGGTAGAGCCAGACTTGCTGAATGCAAGCACTGGTGGCCCAGGTCTCCTCAGAGACTGTCAGCTGTCACTGCGCAGAGGAGGACCTCCTTCGTCAGCTGTATGTTTGAAAGTAAACTGTTAAGGTTTCTGGGGAAAATAAACAGCTGGATTCTCAGTTGACACCAAGTAACAACATTTAGCCTTTTCCTGGAGCATAACTTTGGGCACTTGAGAACATTTTATCACTAAAACTCAGGCCTTTCAGCTGCTTCAGCAAGCTAGGCACCATGGGGAGGCAAATAAGTACTCTCTTGTACCAGATTATGTGTAGCCTGCATTCAAAGTTCTTAAATAATCTTTGGTCCCAAAGTCTTTGAAAATGAATCTGGGCAGGGAGTAAGCATCATAAGACTTTTACAAACACCAATGAGGAACTTCTCAACTATGCCTTGATCTTATTTTACACAGTGATGTCCTGTTCAAGACCCAGCCTAAATTCTGATGAGTCAAATCCCCAGCAGGAAGGCCAGAAAAAAATGATCCTAAGTTCTGATCATCAGCCATGGTCTTCTGAAAAATATGGAAGCAGCTCAAACAGGGTCCTGGTGTTTCCAATCTAGTGACACATAAGCACATCTGAATATGGGGACAACAGCTGCTGCATGAAATCTGTCTGACTGGTTACTTGGATAGAATAAAATGTGATGTTGACCATGCAACAAAATGCTCCAAATCTGAAGCTGTGTAGTGTTGTATAGGTGGTTCTTTGCTTTCTTCCCTACCTTCATGACACTTCTGTTTTCTCCCAATGACTCTACTTTTGGCTGTGGGTCCAGTTCCTCTTCTGTCTGTCACTGCCACAGTTGAACTACTCTGAGGAGGTCAGGCTAGACTGCCAGACTTTCTGGCAGTAATGCTCCTTGGAAAGCTTAATCTCGCCCTTTCTCTGTCAGAGATAATGGGATGCTCTTCAAAATGCTGTAGTACTGAATTTTCAGAGAGGGGAATCCCTGCATGGCTTATGAATAGTTACACTTAATAACACACCACAGAGCAAGCCAATGACCAGATTAATAAATTGCTATGGGGAAAGGAATTCAGTGGCACCGAGCACGTATAAAAGTATGTGTGAAATCTTGAATCTTTGTAAAATGCAGATAGTGAACACATGAACCCTTATCCAAATTTTTCACCCTATTGATCTCAGAGCTATACTTGAATCTGGCAGAGGTATCACTTGGAATGGCATCATTTAGGGTTTCTTTAGTACTCTGTTACTAATTGACCAGCTTGGAAAACTTCATAATTGGACAGGTCAAAGCCTCAACTAGTAGGATACATTTGACTTCAGCTCCAGGCATTGCTTGTAGATAATCAAATTCCTAACTGTTTTATGAGAAAAAATACATCTTGCATTTTTCTCCAGTCTTTTTAAAAGGGAAGAGTAAAAAAGAGGGTGCTTCAGACCATGGCATTATCCTTTCTCTTCCCTTAAAACCACAGGCAGGTTGAAGCATGGTGGGAATTACCACATGTTCTGCAAGAACATAAACCTAATTTCAGGGCCATCAGTGATAACCAGGCAGCAGAGGCCACTTAGACATGGTGATTTCCATACTCCTCCACAAGTAAGGAAGAAGACTATTGCAGCTGTCGTCTGCAAAAAAGACAAGTTGTAAAAAGTTGTAAAAAACTGCAGAAAAGAGACAAATATGTCCCCACTGCAGATGTCCACAGCTAGTCATTGATGTCCACAGTAGGAAAATTGAGGCATGAATCCTTGGGGAAAGCTGAAAAAATAATCTACTCTTTACATTCATATGAGCCCAGAAATGGATAAACAACAGAGTTACAAGGCCTCTCCTTCTGCTATACCCTTCTGCTTTGTACTTCCCGGCCTGTACCTTGTGACATTAGCACAGGTGCTGACTCTCATACTTTTGTGTAATCCACTGATTTCAAAGATAAATGTGCATGTGTACACATTTTACTGTGATTAGGGCCTACTCTGAAATTTTTTCAATATTTCCATGACAGTTTAATTACAGAAAATGACCACTGAATCTACAGTTTCTGTAGAAAGGCTGTATAAGGGTTGGGTAACAAGATGCATTTTATATATTCTAAAGAGCTTTTCTGTAGTCTCTATTTATCTTTTCCCATGTAATTTCTCTCATCTTCCTCAGTAAAGCTAATCTAAATAACCATAAAACCAGATTAAACCTTTTATATGGACATTCTTGTTCAGAAAGAAACAAGGCTAAATTTAATTCAATTTAAATTACTTCTAAAGTCCAAAGGAAAGAAAATTATAGTGACTGAAAGTAAGTTTCATTTTGCATAATAGTTTCCACTGGTTTGGGGGATTAATGTAACTTCAATAATCAATTTCAAAATCACTATTTTTAATTCAGATCATTTTCCTTCAGCATCAAAATGTAGGAAGGCTCTAAATGGCAGCTATTTGTTAAAGTTCATAAGCCCTTTAGAAAGGATTAAGAATATTCTTAAAGAAATAAAAAATAGCCAACTTCAGTTACCAGAGAACCACAAGATGAAGTCTAGCAGTTCTTCATCAGCCATTAATGATGTCCAGTATCATCAAGCACCCTGAGCTTCACCAGCAACCTGCTGATACCATGCAGATATCATGCAAGTGATAACACAGTGCTGGAAAACATCATTTTTAAAGCAGCATGATCACACTGAATTTGGATGACCTGATTCTGTAGGGCTTGAAAAGGCCAGTTTTCTGAGCTCCACTCCCAACACCTCCTGTCCCGTAGGTCACAGATTAGACTTCAATACAAGCTTAGGTTTTAGAACAGCTTTCGTGTTCCAAAAATGTTGTCACAGACATGGGATCGAACTGTTAATTTGGCAGGATATCGTTCCTTTCACTAGCACTGTGACATATGGGGGTGGAGGAGGAGAAGAGATGGGAGTGAAAGGTGGTTGTTTTGCATCCCTACTCAGCTTGCTTTCTCTTTTTTAACATAGTCATCCATTGCAATCCCTGACTGAATAAGCTTGGCAAGCTCAGGGGCCAGATGTCAAAGCCCGGCTTTGACTGTAACTCTCCAACACTGGCATTTGGCTGTGCCATTGCTTTATGCATGGGCAGTCCATTACTTATTTTTAAAAGAGTAAAGCTATTGAGTTTGCATCATTAGGTCTCTGCATTCAATTCAATTATTTACAAAACAGCCATTTTTTAGCCATAGAAAATTCCAAGTGGCCAAGTAGCTCCATTCCTCTTTTTAATACTAGGAGACAGATCAAGCATTATCTAGATAATTGGCTTCTTCCTTAGTAATCTAAATTCACTAATCTTGTTATTGAATCCAAATACCTCAATCTGTGAGGAATTTGGAGAGCTCACCCAAGCTGCTTTTTATACTGTGGATGCCTGTAAACAGTAACGAGATGTCACAGTAACTTGTGCATGAATAGGGTCAGGTTCAGAGATGGCTATATATCAAAGCTAATTAGAAAACAAAATCCTGGAGGATGTGAAAGCATTTCTCTGAAGTGCTGCTCTGTTTGACAGCTGCAGAAGTGTACCAGCTATTGCCACCTCCTGTGGGGAGTCTCAGTTTTCTTATACAAACTCTTCAGCATGAAGAGGGGCAGATGAGCTGGGCCCATAATAAAGAGGTTCGAAATTAGATTATTTCTGTGGAAAGAGCTGTCTAGGCACTTGTGATGTATTTATGGAGCTATATATTGCTGCCCAGTGATGGAGGAGGGATGTATGAGATGCGTCCTCATTTCAGCTGTTATAAGGGAAAAATATAAGGTTATTAGTTGGAGAAAACAATTCCATTATTGTCAAGAAGAATTAATATTGCAAGGGAAAAAAATGCAACTGAAAGAAAATGTGTTATAATATTGTTTTTAAATATTCATTTCTATGAACTAAAAGGACTGTTCTTTTTTTATTGGCCAAGGTGCTTCACATTAATATTGGAACATCTATATGGAATTTACTACATTTTCATTATTTCTTGCCCTGCCTGGGATATTAATGTTGGGATTACCTTTGAAAGAGTATTACTACTGGTGATATATGCAAAGTTCAGCAAGTTCTATGACTCTACCAGTCTGAGTTAAAACAAGCAATGGAGGAAGTATGCTGCTATCATGACAGCTCTAGATTACTACTTTACTAGTTGATGTGATCGGTGTACTTGAAGCTTTACCTTTGGTCAGTGTCCTGGAACTCCTCCTTTCCTTCAGCAGCAAATCATTAAGGTAGGAAAAGCAGGGAGACTTGGCTCCATGGACTTAGATTTAGAATTTTAATATCATAAAGTAATGCGTTTCCCCGGTCGCACCTGTTTAGATTCCACACTCAGGCCTGTGCTTTTACTGTTTAACTGTTACTGCTTGAGCTGGGCAGAAAGTGTGTTTAATAGATAAAATTTTCTGATTGTGTTAAGCTGGATATGATTCTTCTCCTGGCATTTTGTCCCATTGGATTTAATCGTAAAGTAGTTGTACGCACTGAAACTGCATTGTATTGGGCTTGTGTGGCAGTTTCTGTGGGAAGATGCTAAGAAGTTTCCCCACGTCCGACAAAGGCAATGCCAGCTGGCTCCAAGACAGACCTATTGCTGCTCAAGGCCAAGCCCAACAGATGTGGTAGAAGTGCCTCCGGGGTAACAGATTTTAGAAGGGAGAAAAAAAACCACCTGCAAAACATCAGCTGCAGCCAGAAAAAGGAGTGAAACTATATGAGAGGAACAGCCCTACAGGCACCAAGGTCAGTGAAGGAGGAGGGGGAAGAAGTGCTCCAGGCACAGGAGGTGGGATTCCCCTGCAGCCCCTGGAGGCCTACAGGGGAGCTGAGATCCACCCACAGCCTTTGGAGGAGCCCACCCAGAAGCAAGTTGTTGCCTGAATGAGGCTGTGACCCCATGAGAAGTCTACGCTAGAGGAGGCTCCTGGCAGGACCTGTGGCTCTGGGGAGAGAGGAGTCCAGGTTGGAGTAGGTTACTGGCAGAACCTGGTTTATTTTTCATTAACCAACTTGGATTTGATTGGAAATAAGCCATTTCCCCAAGTCATGCCTGTTTTGCTCGTGACAGTTATTGCTGAGTGACCTCCTCCTGCCCTCGTCTTGACCCATGAGCGTTTTGTGTTCTCTCCCCTGCCCAGCTGGGAAGGGAGTGACAGGGTGTTTTTGGTGGGCACCTGATATCCAGTCAACCCACCACACCAAGTTACTGCCGTTATTCAATATCATTTATCTCAATGATGTAAGATATTTGGAGGTCAGAGGATCTCACAGTGAATCCCTAGGATCTTGTTTCTGTAATAACTAATCTGGCTATGGTTCTTTCAAATTTCTAGAGTTGGCAGCAATTTCCTAAACTGATTCCAGAGCCTATCAGAGCTTTCTTTCCTGAGCAACAAGAAGCCATTCTGCTTTCCAAACAATAAGAGGCAAAACCATGATGTCTGATCATACTGGCAGCTTTGCTTTAGTCTATACAAAACATCAGCTACTTCACAGTATTAAGCTGGAATCACTGAATGTTTCTTTCTGATCTAACTTGTCAGGGAGCCTATGGCTACCACACAATGTTTGCCACTTGATGCCCAGAACTGGAATATTTTTGTGAGAGAGGCAGAGGCTGTAGAGGCAGCAACTGGAGGGAGGGGAAAAAAAAAAAAAAAAAAAAAAAAACTTTNNAAAAGGAACCTTTCTCATGGCAGACCAGTTGACAGCATTAAGCAGATCTTTTTCATATGTAAAAAAAAAACCATTTCTCTCTTCTCTTTCTTGCTGTAGTCACTCCCAGTGGAAACCACTTGAAAGTTGTAGAATAAAGACAACATCAGAGCAGTGATACCAAGGGAGATAGTGAGGAATTTTGTTTTGTTCTGTTTTTTTCTTGCTGTCCCAGTGGGAATAAATAAGAGACATACTGAAGTACCCTATGGCAAATCTCACTCTAGGTTTCCTCCATGGGAAATGTGGTAAGAAAAGGATAATGAGGTTACATTTGTTGTTAGTGATGACCTACCCCATGGGAAATGTGCCTTTTCTTCAGCCCTGTTTTTGCTCCACACTATAGTTACTCAGGCACCCATGTGTGAAAATTCGGATCACAAATATGAGTTAAAAATCCAGGTTCCTGTATGATATCTAGAAAAGATAATCAGTTTAAAAAAGGAGTCACAGAAGTTAGCACATTGTATGAAGTACACCGAGTTCAACCAGAAGAAAATACAAAAACAGAGTTCCAAAAATCTTGTCCTTCTTTTGTCTTTGAGGTACGTACTTGCATTTTTAACTTGTGCATTTTTCACAGCCTAAAATCATTGTGAAAACCATGCTTTTTTTAAAAATATGGTTGCTGAGTCATATGAGCCATAAGACTGCCTTGGCATATAAGACAAGGCAGCATTGTTCACTTGTACAGAAGGAAATAGATTCTGCTCACCAAAAGAATGGCTTAAGTCCTCTGCATCCTAGGAATGTTCAAACTCACTATTCCAGGAAAGAACCCAAACCCTGGAAGAGCACCTCTTTCTACATTTACTTTTTAAACAAGGAAAATAACAACGGGGAGCAAGACATTTGTTCATCCAGCCTTCTGCAGCCTCAGGCAGGGTGAAGACTTTCCAGTGTGAGATGGGATCTAACAGAGTTCCTTAAGGCAAAGAATGACTGGGGTCGAGGTCTCTGACTCCATGGGTGGCTACCAGCATCTAAAGTGTTGTATAAAAGGCATTGGGTTGCACATCTGTTATCCAGTTGATTGTGCTTTGGTTCTTCAGAAGAGTACTTAGAGTATCACAAGTTCAGGAATATGTTTTGCAGATGGAGAGAATAAAGGCACTCCCCTGCAGCACTTTCTCCAATTTCTGGCATCTGGAGATGGACAAGTGTTTTGACTCCACCTTCTTAGTTTCTTGCAGGATAGCTCCTGACACTGCCCTGCCCGGAGTGAGGTTTTGAGTCCCAGACGCCACTGGGGGTATGCATGGGATGTATTACACAGGCCTTTCAACTTCAATTCTGGTGCCAAGACATCCATTCTGCCTTTTCTCTCATACACCTTCTCTTTTCACTAGAAGTAGTCAAATGATTTCTTATATTACACATCATTTACAAAAGCACTTCTTCATTTTCTGCATTAACAGGCTAATTTGATGAGTTAACCTAGAAAAAACTATCTGAGGACATAGTACAAAAAGTATAGGACATGAGGAAAATATGTAGAGAGGTCATAGAAAGCTGCTAGTTCAACCACCATTATCATTATTCAATGCAGCATTGTTGAAACAATGATGAAGCCACCACAATTATCTGAAGTAAAAATTGGAGCCCCTCATTAAACCCTCCAATGTGTGTGTACACCAGGAGCATATCTGCTGATGGCTACTGAAGAGAAGTTGTAGCTGTCTTTGAAATCAGCTGGATATGCTTAATTCAAATGAGTATGTGAAGTCATCTAGAACATTCTGCTCCTCTGCTTGGCCATCATTACAAGGTTCATCATTACAAGAAAAAAATGATACAGTTTCCTTGACAAAGTTGTAAGTTATATTCCTCTGTGTACAGCACTTACTATGGGCAGAAACCACAAGGAGCACCTTACCACCTTGTCATTAGGCAGATTATTACCATCTAAATACCACCCCATGGCACTGTGACCAAACCTAGAAAATGTGTTCACACCACCTGGGAGTGTGTAGGTTGGCGCTCTCTCCTTATCACTGGAAAGAAACACCAACCATTTTTTTTTCCAACCGCACTGTAGATGATAGTACCTACTCCTGCTGGCTGAGGTCACACAAGGTTGACCATAAAAGAATGACTAATGGCTCCAGCACCAATTATTTAATGAAGGAACATACGTACTTGTGTCATCAATATAGGTACCCTCAGTGCTGGTACTGAGGGCATCCCAAGTGCTGTCAGAATGACTGCACTATCCACAGCTTCTGGATGCTGCTTTCGGCACAGCAAGAGGGGAAAGGCAAGTGGCCAGTCCTTGCATCCTTGCTTATGCTGCTGGCTCTGCCTTAGCCCCACGCAGCTCACAGCTGGACTAGTGACCTCTACCAACCTGGCCCAGCAGGGTGGCCATGCCAAGCTACTGCTGTGGGCCATAAGTACAGTTGACCTGTTCTGGCCTCAATGAAAAAAAGTTAAAAGAGTGAGTAAGAGCAAGTACTGAAGATTAACAACTTCCAGTTTGTTAGAATGCATTTTATTTGAACAAAGCTTTTTGTTTATAATGAAAAAGGCCTTTAAAAAAAAAACAGATAAAGCAATAAGAACAAAAATGTGAAGTCTGAGGTTTCAATCCAATCCTCTCCAAAACAGCCACCCAGAGCCCCTACTAATTCCTCTCTTCACACAACTGCTACTGACTCTTATGCTAGATCTGAACCCGTAGCTAAGAGTGGCTTCCTGGACCTAGGCCAGAAGTTGAGGTTAAGGCTGCTAAAGCCACCACGTGCATCACATGTTCTCTAGAGCTCTCTGGGCTTTCTCCTGGCCACTTACTTCTTAGGTCCAGAACCCAGGGAAGTCTGCAGGCAGAGGCTGTTGATAGCTTTCCAACAGAAACAGCCTTTAAGACAGTGTATGGCTAAGGGCACGATGTGTATGTGAAGGCAGGAGAGGATGAGGGTGCAAGGGCTGGAGAGATCACAAGGGAACCCTTGGAGACCTCTGTGTGGGCAGGGAATACTGGGTTGGAACCATTCACATGGTTCAGATCAGCTCATACTAATGAGCAGCATGTGTTCCAGATGACAACCTCCAAACATGCAACATCTTGCAAGCAGATGAGGACTGGGTATGAAATCCAGCTGTGCTCCAATGGGACAACATGTATGTACCTTCAGAGATTTGTACTTTAAATCTGAAGTTTTAAAAAGCAGAAATAACCTTAAGTAGTTTCCTATTTAAAAGCCAGATGGGCAGAATTAAAGCTCCTGCCCAATGAAGAGGGGTGAGAAAAGTCTTCTTGGGCCATATGAACTTATAAACTCATCAAAGAAGGTAAAATATGAATGACTACTCATCAATATGCAAACTATTATTTAATTCAGTTGTCAAACTGAAATGTCTTTGAAGTCTAATAATGTATAAAGCATATTGTGCCTTTGTGTATGTATATATATAGATGTACAAATAAAATATTTAGCAATTTTATATATGTTCATATATATTATATGAATGAAGAATTTTTTATCCTCCTGTTCAATTTCCCGTTATTTTAAGTCCAAGGTTATCAGATCGTTGCTTAAAAACACATAAGACCACCTCTCAAATACAGAACACCACATTTTTTCTTGATCTGAATGAAATGCCATTCAAAAATTCTAAATCAAATTTTAATTTCATTTACTTTATTACTTGGGATAAAACGTACTTCCAAAATTCTTGTCTTACAAATATGTGGTGGGCAATCTGGTTCCTCTGCAATATGAGCACTACAAATGTTAATTGGGATATCAGTAAAACTACAGTAGTTCCTTTGGACATAGTGGAGGAAAATTCAGCTTATTCTAACATAAGCTTCAAATAGGAATCCCAAGTAAAGGAAACTGAAATTGCATTTCAAACTACGTTCTCTCTTTTAAACTTGTGTGGTGCAGAGAAGAGTATTGATCTTATTTTAAGGCTCTACTTTCAGCACTTTACAATAAACATCTTAAAACATTTTGCACTTCATCTTTTTCTTACAAAAAAAAAAACCCCAAAGGCCATTGATGGAATGAGTAACAATGGGATTCATTAACATTCCTAAAAGATTCTTGAAGATTCACAAGACATTCAATGCTTTCAATCTGTGTGCAGTACCTCTTTACATCATAGCTTACTACAATTATGTCAACATGTCAATGAGAAACATGAAGCTATCACACAAAGTGTGATTGGAGAACAATCCAAGAAGACAGAAATTATTCCAGGAAAAAAAAGGCCCACTGAGGAGCTTACTCAAACCTTGAATGAGCATGCCCTTCACTGAGGGTATGTTTTCCAAATGCTGTGAAGGAGGAAGCCTTTAGGTCTCATCAGCTCAATTATGAGACCCTGAGACTCGAGCAGTACCAGAGCCTCTTTTTACAGTCTGTCAGCACAGGCACAGCACCCATCCCTAAGGAATGCAGTGCATTTACACATTGCCTTAGGATTACAGTCGTACAAGTACTGCTGTACTTTTGCCTGGGCCTATGAGTTTTGCAGAAACATTTGCGTTCTCAGTAGGCTTCTGAGGCAACAGGGCCTTATTGTACCACACTACTGCTTTAACAGCTTCCCTCCAGTCAGGTCTGATCTCAGTTCAGAACAATTTGGGAATCAGAAAGGGTTTTAACCCTAAAATGTTGTGTGTCCCAAGAGCTATCTAATATGACAACATGCAAATATGAAATAATTGGTATGGAAGCAGGATTATTATCACAGTCCATAGCTATTGAAAAGTCAGAGTAAACACGACTGCGGCTGAAAGATGCTAATTATGTTTCTCTATGGACCTTGATGACTAAGAAGAAAATAGACATTAAAATAAATTGAACTTCTCAGCTGACTCAGCAATGTCTTCTTTCTTGTTATTCTGCCTGTCCCGCTGGTCTTTTCCCCAGTCAGAAATCTCTTTTCTGGGATGTATCTTGGTGTCCCTCTTCACATCTCCCAGTTACCCTTCATATTTCAAAGTGTCTTAGCACTCTAGTCAATTTGCTGAGACAAATCTTTGCTGGCAGGTGCTTGCATATGCAAGAAGTCAAAGAGAACATACTTTGATCCATCACTGATAAGAGAATGCTTTCCAAGGGTCAGCCTGTGTTAGACTCCTTGTTCAACTACAATCTTCAAAAACTAAGTGGTCTACTTGCCTATCTGACTTCCTTGACCAGACCCCTTGAGAAGAAGTACAGTAACATTCCACACTTACAATTGTCTAAAACTACAAAAAGTTTAGGAGTACATGCTTAGTTCTTCAGCTTTATGTGAGGAGTGACTGTTAGCTATTCCTAATCACAGTTATTCCCCTCCCCATTTCCCCCTCATTTTTGCTAATTCAATATTTTCTAGAGGACACACCTTCCATAGGTTCTGTGTTTAGCAATTCTTCCTCCAGTAACCATCACCATGTCACCTAAGCCAATTGGAATCCTATTTTCTTCTCAGATATACAGGTAACCAACACCATGAGGATAACACCTAAAAGGCAAATCCACTCCATGATGGCACAAGTTGGATCTTAGAGAGATTCCAGTAATGTCTTTCCAACACCTAAAATATAAAATGCCCCAAGCCCTCTCACCAGGGCACTTCATTTTTCAAAATTAGCTGCACTTCAATGGCTTGAACCTGTAACTCAAAGACCATTAACCTACTTCCTCTGCCTTTCTGCAGGAAATTAATAGAAAGGTGTCTTCCACTATCTTACATATGTATGATTTTCCAGTGGCTTAAAAAAGATATACTCTACAACACCTACTAAAATAAGGTTTCACTCCTTAGCTGAGACTCTTCTTGCCAGATGATAGCTCAGACTGACATTTTTTTAATGGCTCAATATGTAGGCATATCTGAAAACTATGGGTTTAGTGCCAACAATAGATTGACTTTTAATGAGAATAGCATTTACCAACGTCCCAGTAATTCACTTATCACATACTGTCATTAATGTACCAATAATTGTAAATTGCTTCTGCCTACAGAAGCTCTGCTCACAAGGTCCTGTGCAGTCAGCATCTTAGCCTTTATGTACACTGTAACATCGTGCTTGGCTAGTGAATGTACTGTGTTATTTATTTTTACTGCCTCATTTGTACATAGTTCCCATTTCTTTCAGAAGCTATATTCTGCTTTCCATGACCAAGCTATCCATCTTTATAAGGGATAAGAATCCTTTTAAAGGATGAGTGCCTAATTCTGCACTTTACTGAGGCTGAAATACAGGCTGCCACACTGTATTCTAAAAAGCAAACAGAAGAACAAATTGAAGAGCCAAAAGATTTCAGAAGAACTGCTTGACAGATAAAACAACTCTCTGTATTAGAGTCACTGGGATTATTAAAGGTGCACATGGTTTCATTCCCCCATGCACAGCTAGAAACTCCTTGCCTGAACTATTCAGAGGAGAACACTCAAGAGCTCATCTTCTTGGGACAGCACTCGGGTGCGACAATAATTAATCAAAAACAGAAAGAGGGAACATTATCACTAGGCAGTTCATGAGAAACACTGCACAAATATAATTTCACTGTTTAAGTTATGTCAGGAAAAAGAAGAATGTAAAGCCTTCTGAAGAGCCACAGATAAACATGCTTGCCATGTCTGCATGGCATCAATCAGGAATGAACCCAGAATTTTTCTAGAACTGAGGCTTAAAGACAAAGACGCTATACTGCAGTTTCAACTGAACTTTCTATGCATGTTGCTGATATTTTTAGAGCTTCTTTACAGAATTAACTTTATGAACTAATTAGCAACAATAGTAATGCAGAGATGACTAATCACAAGATAAAAATTCTATACATGTGCAAATGATAGTTGCATAAAACTCTCAGCAAACAACAAAGTACCTCTATGCTTTTTCATCAAAGAGGAATAATACAAAATTTAAATAATCAAAGTGTATTTTCTATATCATATTTTCTCATAGAAGTGTTGCATCCATAGCCTGGAAGCAAGCAGTAGGTAGAGTTAAATTACCATTTATTTTAGATGGCCTTGCTTGGCCTCAATCTAGGTTTGTAGGGAAAAACTGGAGGGGAAAACACAACCATTACAGAGGAATTATAGTAATTTGCAAATGGAAAAGTGGGTCAAATCTGCTGCATAAATTATTCATAATGAATTGTTCATTCAGATTTGTATTGGATAGATTTGAAAACACTGAAATTGAGATCAGAATCCCTGTAAAGGTGAAATTACTTCAGCGTGTTACTGAGAATAGCTATAGTATTTTACTTTGTGAAATATTGAGTTGACATTTATTTATTCATTAGGGTTACCTGCATTACAGAACAATCCATCCATCGAGAACTCTCTAAGGACAAAATGACACAAACAGGATGTGCATTGCATTAATGGCTAGCATTTAAGAGAGGGTGTCAGAGGGAACCTGACTAAAAATATCCACTAGTACTAGAAAATCACACTCCAGGCTCGAGCTTCCCCAGTAATAGGGTGCAGGGTAGTTTGGCAGGCACAGAAGCAGAATGCAAGATGCATCTCTCTTTAGGACTGACTCATTCTTTCTGCTGGCACAATCTGTTTTCCCCAGCATGCAAACATTTAATCCAGCCCCCCGGGGATGTTTATGCTGATAAATAAACGGGCTCTGTTTTGACCTCACTAACAAGCTGTCTCTCTTTCACATCCGCTCTAAGTGGCATGGTTAGCAAAAGCCTGCTGGGTCTATCAGCCCAGATGTGTGCTCCTGCTCTACTTAAAAGTACAGCTGGGGAAGAGACAAGGAGGCCTCCACCAGCTTCCCCTCTGCACCCCCCCTGTGCCCACCCCACAATGGAGATGTGTCAGGGAGGAGACCCAGGCCAAGCCTCTTGGGTGACTGCTCAGAGCAGCCTCTGCAGCACAACCACTTGGGCAAGGACTGGGCACAAGAGCCCTGCAGCAGCACCCTGCCACAGGACCTCGTCCTCCAACAGCATCTTTCTGGACCTTTTCAGGGAAGCACGAACTTGGATAAGATGTGCTTTTTATTGGAAATCTGTCTTATTTTTCCTAATTTATTTTTGGCACCTGCCTTGGTTTAACAGGCATGTAAGTGGGAATTTTCCTTCTCTCGAGATGAATTTGTCCTTGACAGAACTGCACCGATTGGAACAGTTACATGAGGGATGGATCTGGCCAGTTATCTTTTCAATTTGGGTAAACATGACTTAGCTGCTTTAGCATCATTTGCTCAGATAATCAATAGACACAGCAGATATATAGAAATTAAGGCACACCCATTGCATAGCTCCACTGGACACAGCTGAGGATATATGCTATGATGTGGGCAAGACTACACAAGTCCCACAACTTGAAAATGCATAGTGTGTCTCTCTCAGCAAAGGACTGTTCCTGGCTTTGATCACATATATGCCTCACAGAATCCTTTTTAAATGCTCATGACTCCCACGCTTGTTTCTTTCAGTACTATTGGTTCAAAAGAGAAGTACCTTTGGTACTTAATAGTGTACAGGATTACACAGCATTAGAAAGATGACCTTTTTATTCTTCTCTGCAAGTTACATGAAGTGCTTGTAAAACATGCTGAGCATTGCTCTCTGGGCTGCTGAGTGGCAGAGAAATTATAGCAGCTGAAAGGAAAAGGTGCAGGTTAGGTAACTATTTTAAGAGATCTTTTTCAGTCTTTTCTAGTAGCTGCTGCCATTTTATTTATTGTACATTTGGAAAAAGTGATCCATGGAAAATTCCTCACTTCATGCATCAATTGAGGGGAGAGATTCTGCTTGAGAAATAAACTTAATTTTGTAAATGTTAAAACCTTGTGTAATATTTTTGCATAGCCTCACTTAGTACTACACCTACCATCCACACTGGACTCTGCTTTAGAAATGCCACCTGGGCACTTGAGGCACTTGAGGCTTAGGTTGGAGTGGTTGCCCTGCCTGGGTTTGGATGATGTCTGGGTCTCTCCAAAAGGATAGCATTTCTCCAAAAAAATGACACCCCTGGCTACCCTGGACCAGTGCTGAATACCTTTCTCGCTCTTTTGCTGCAGCAACCACCATCAACTTTTGTTTTTTTTAAAAAACCCACTCTGTTAGAACTGACACCTGCAGAAACATGTGACGATAAAGGCAAACTGTCCACTGATGTGTCTACAAGGTTCAAACCCATGTAAGCCACGGCTAGATTGCAAGAGACAGACAAACCTGTGTCTAAAAGAACTGAAATCAGTACAGAGAACTCCTCCTTATCTTGCCCCTTCACATCTTCCAGAACTTCCCAGGACATACTATTTCTCAAGATCTCCATCTGGACATGAGTGCCCTTTTTATTTCTCTCCTACCTCCTTAATTAGAGTTCAACCCATAGAAAAGCAATTTCTTGGCTGATTTGGCGACTTCATTTCCCAAGTTATCACGAAGAACAAGTTACTGGCTGCTAACAGTTACTCTTTGCCAAGATTTGGAGTTTTGTTCCAGAATGGAGGTTAAAAAAAATAAACAGAGAAGTGATGGGGCAGACTTGCAAACAGCTAAATGGTCTTTAACTCAGGGGAACAGTTGGGGAATAGTTGTTTGATGTGGATGTAGGCAGACGTGCACTGAATAGTCACAACTAGATTACCCTCTCAGCAGAAAGAAAACAGCACTATCAGCATCTTACCTTCCTCAGGTCCTCACTCTGCAAGACACTCCTGGTTTATCACGTCTGCCTGCTAAAACTGTTCTGTCTATTTGAGCCTCCCAGCCATTTTAATTGAAGTCCAACATTACGTTACCAAAGAGGATGCAAGGGTTGCATTGAACCTTGGTCTCCTCTCACCTCACAGTGTTCTCACCCTTGTGAATAAGAAATAGGGAAGAGGGAAGGTAACAATACTCCATCCTGGGCATTTTTCCTGCTCATCATCTTGTTTCTTGCTTAAAATCTCACATAAGTTATCACAAGATAACTGCACTTCTCAACGAATATATGCCTTGAAAAAAATTCCTAACAATTATTCTTGTTAGAGTCATCCTGGACTGAACTAATGAGATACCTTCTTGTCAGAAAATGAAGAATCCTACTCTCTGTCCTTGTAGCAGCCTCCAAGAATTCACTCTTCTCCCTGACTTCTCAATGGCTTTTCACTATTTGCTCTCCTTTATGAATGAAGAGCTGCTGCTCCAGCAGCCTGGAGAAGATACTATACTAACACAATTTTGACAGAAAAGGTGAAAGGGAAAGAGGGTCAGTGACAGGGCTTTGTGAAGACTCAGGGTTGACAGAACACTGTAGCAAGGTGGTCCATGCTCTAATCTGAGCTCTGAGTCAGCTTCTGGAGCCCATCCTACAGACACACATAAGTGGGGCAGTAGGTCATGGGACCGGTGATGGATAAAACTTTCCACAATTCCTCCTGATCCAGGACTAGCACTAGAATCACACAGGATAAGTTTCTACATACTATGTCTCACACTCTTACTTACATTTGGAAAGTTTGTTCCAATTTTCAGCACTCTCATGACTGACCCAGTGTCCCAATTAGCATGGCTTTCAAAGTCTGCGCTTTGGGCACCAAGGCTCTCAGGCTAGCCCACAGTTCACAGCCCCCTCTGTTATCACAGGAAAATTTTAGAAACCACAAATGGACACACACTCTTTGTTGAGCTGCTGCAGGTTTGCTGCAGTACGCTTGCATCAGAACAACTGAAATAGCAGCCAAGAAAGCAGATCGGGAGATTGCTGTCTGCACCAGCCCTATCCAGTCCAGGACCTTGTGAGGGAATGCCTGTTTATTCCATCACTCAATAGGATGAGTAAAATTGGGGGGAAAAAAATCCCTCTTGGCCTTTCAGAGGCATTACAAAATTGACTAAGGATGCTATTTTATTCTTGTCAAATTTAGTTGGCACCATAATTTTATTTGCATTTGATTCACAGGCACAATAAAGGGGAAGATATAACACTAGGCAGAAGCAAGTGTTATGTGACAGGAGTATTAATCTCACAAAACTATCACCTGTGTCAAGTGACTGGGGCAAGAAATAACAGTCTCTTAGTAGCACTTTGGTGTCACACACTTATTACAAACTACATCACATAATTCCACAAAGAACTGTTCAAACACTTATTTGAACTATAAAATTATGTAATATTTTCAAGATAAATACATTCTAAGTTGATGCCAAAGTTTATTTCCTAATATTTCTCTTTCTGTATTGGATCCAGTATTCCTAACCTAACAAATTTCTCTCAGTCAGATATAATATTTAATGTGTCAGTAAATTTAATTGTTACCATTGAATGGTCATTAATTATCCATGAGCTCTATTTGAAACTTAGATGTTGTTCTTATTCAAATTGCAATCTGTTGGTCACACAAACGTGTGCAAATGCACTCTGATTTGATTTGCTAACCAAGGAAGAATTCACAATTTCATTAAAAAACAGCTGAGGAAGGGAAGCTTTCTTCATTAATAAAAACAATTAGTGAGTTGCCCAGCTGTGTTACAAAGCAGCCAGCGACTTTTAGGCTGGCACCCCAGCAGACTAATAATCCAGTGCTAATTGGGATACACTAGGCATGTTGTTCAGCTTCTGATTCTTATTTATACTGATCTCCATTCAAAAGGAAATTTATTTCAAATGTCTTCTTTAAAATAAAATAAAAGCTTTATTTACTCTGAAACATCAGCTGGTGAAACCCTTGATATAGGAATATTTGAGAGGACTCTGAGTAAGATTTGCCAAGGAAGAATGCAGCCTTTTGCTGCCAGTGGGGTTGTCACAAAAACAGGGGAAGGAGACTGTAATTCCTTCTTCACCATCCTGACTCTCAAAACAAACTTGGTGAGAAAATACAGCCATTTCTCAGGGCAAGAAACAGTAAGTCAGGCTCGGGGTCTGACCCTGCAGTAGCTGAGGATCTTCAGGGAAGCATAATGGCTTGCTAAGGACCTCTGCCTCTTTTCTGCTACCTTGAAGATGGTGTACTATCTAAAAAAAAAAAAAAGTATTGATGATGAATGGTCATTATCAATATGGTAAAATGCCCCGCTCAGTAGCTGCTTTTTATATTCTCTGAGTTTCTCACCTTAAAAAAAATCTAAAAAAAATGTAATTAAAAACAACAATAAAACCCCTCAAAAACAAACAACCAAAACAAACAAAAAAGCAAGAGTAACTAAAGAGAAAAACAGAAAGCAAGAAGTGAACAACGGAAAAACACACAAATTCTCAAGTCCCAGGTTATACACTTAGTCCTACCTGTTAAAAATTACCATGGTTCCCTAGCAATGTGTATGGCACAGTTGCTTCTTTTCATCCCCAGAAAACTCCTCCATGCAGATTATTTGGACTGGAGTCAGGTGTTAGTGAGAGGCAATCAGATTGCCTGGTGACCTGTCTGCGAACTCAGTGCCCAGATTGGTTTGGTACCCTCTGCCTAACCTCAGCTATTTGCTCCAGTCTGCACTCTCAGAGCATGTCCAACAGACACCAGCAAAACCTGGGACATCCCAAAATTTCACAGTCATAGAATGATTTGGATTGGAGGGGATCTTAAAGATCGATTAGTTCCAATCCCCTGCCTTGGGCAGGGACCTCTTTCACTAGAGCAGGTTTTTCAAAGTCACATCCAGCCTGGCCTTAAACAATTCCAGGGATGGGGCATCTACAATTTTTCTGGGCAACCTGCTCCACTGACCCTCGCAACAGAGATTTTTTTCCTTATATCTAATCTAAACCTACCCTTCCTCGGTTTAAAGCCACTACTTGACTTGAAACTATTACATTACCTGACTTGCAGCTGTCTGATTTATTTGCTTGACTTTGGATTTCAACCCTAGTTGAGTAATTATGCCTTTCATTCATCTTTGGGAAATTTAAGTATGAAGCTTTAGATTCCAAGAGGTTCTTAGGTGATGGATGGAGCAGACAATTTCCAGGGGGGTGTTCAGAAATATGTCCTTTCCTGACTCACCTCCTACCTATGGAGGCATCTGTATTCTCCTGTGCTGCTCCTTCCCAATGAACAAGATCACACAGCGCATCAGGAAAAGAGGTTCCTACAGGTCAGGGTGTTTCCTTGCAGCAGTGCAGACACAGTACAACTTACACTAAGAAAATTAACTCAAACTGAGTGGAAAATAATAAAAAGAAGCCATTATGTCAATTCTTGTATAGTTTTCCACCTCTAACTGGTAAATTATTGGGCATGCTCTATGAGACAGCACCTGTCCTTTATTGTGAGGCATATTTTTGATTGGCAAATGAACCAACCTGGGGCAAACAAACAAAATTACTCCTTGTTTAGTGAAATCACCTTTGCGAAGCCACACAACAGGGTAAACCACCTGAAGGAAAACCATTTGTCACAGGCAAATGTATCAGAATGTAAATATTACATGAAGAATGTAAATATCCCTTGAAGGTGCCCCATAAATAGAATGATAGCAAAATTAGTTTATTTTCTCAGGTTCTACGTGTATAATATGGTAGTCATCAATCTGTACAGGCAAAATGCAAGCAAAAAGCAATGCAATCAATCAAATATGAAGCTTTCCTGCAAATGAAAGGAAAATTGCTTTTTAGATGATATGCAGTAAAGCACAACTGCATGACCATTGACTTTTTATCAGCTTGGACACAGGCAAAGCCCACCAATCATGGAGAATTTCCCTGTTACTAGTGGAAATTTCTTAAGATTTATTATTTTGCATATGTCTGACCATGGTGTTTTAGTGCATGGCTTCTTTTTGAGATTTTTTTTTGCTTAATGACTATATTTAAGCATGCAGAGTTCCAAATACACTCAACAATTCTGAATTCCTACCAAGGTCACACTTCACTAGTAAAAACATTTAATTCATTGTCTTTTTTATTTTATAAAATAAAGTGTGTTATACCACAGCCGATAGAATACATAGTTTGAAATGAAAACTCCAAAGGGCTATCTCTGACCTTCACAGATTTAGGTCAAATCCAGCTATGAAAGTTAGCAACTTACACATCTCCAAGAAAAAAATTAGATCTATCAAAAATTAAACTAAAGGCTTCTATTTCACAGCCCTCATATGGCAAATTGCATTACAGCTGTAGGATCCCACCCTTAAAAGGCAAACTTGGTGGGGAAAAACTGATGTGATCTTGTACAGTGAAGAAGCCTTTACGAGTAACTCCATTATAATACAGTTTCCTCAACATAATTACTCAGGCACAATATTAAGACATAATGAAAGATGGTACTTTTCCTATTTGTCCTTGTTATAAATGCCACAAACCATTTCTGATCCACCCAAACAGCCCTGTTGGGCACATGGCCTATTGGTTTGTACTGGAAGACATGGTGAATTGCTCATGGGGCTACAGCTGAGAAAGCCTAACTCCTACTCCCACTCAGAGGACAGGTATGAAGGAGGCAAATGGGACAATGTCCTTCTCCGCTCTTTGAGCTCAGTTACCATGTCCAGGGACATGCCCATTGCTCCTCACAAATTCCTGGCCTTTGTCATTACTCATTGCATGTGCCAAATAATACCATTTGATGGTGCATTTTGTCTTCACTGCAATGCGCCAGGACCACAGGCAATGCCTCCAGCTGTGCTGGGCAAAGACTTCTCAGAAGGGCTCTTCCGACCTGGGGATGTGACACTGTCCTTGCTGCAGAACAGAGGGAGCTTTATCCCATGCTGGCAGGAGCAACTGGTCTTACCTAATGGCACTGAGTAAGATTCATGCCATCTCCTGGTGTGCAGGGTTGTGCTAAATGACACCCAGTCTCATTTGGGGGTATTTTTTATTAAAACTGCAGACAAACCTCCAATTGTCTATGAATCTCACCTGCTCAAAATGCAACAGGTGAAGTAGTAGTGCTCAGGGTGCAGCCTCTACCCTGTACCCCTTGTCCTTCTTCTCTGTGACAGCTCAGTGGGCTCAGCACAGTCCTCCTATAGGGATGCAGTCTTGCTATGCTTTCACAGTGACAGGATGCTGGGAGCTGGGTAGCAGAGGAGCTGGCCATCAGTCTGGAAGGTGCCTGCCAGTGACTCCTCCCAGGGCTAGCTGGTAGTGGAGGTATAGCATGCCCCTGTAGTGCTGTCTTTTCTGCCCACTCTGCCCAACCATTAAGTAAAAATTGTCTTCTACAACATGACTATACATATCCTAGATTGATAGAGTCTTGATCTCAGTGAGGGGCTCCAGATTGAGCCACAGTTCAAATATAATAAATAACTCGACAACAGGCTTTTTGTGCTTCTGACAGCTTCTTCTTTGGAAAACAAGCCTGGGAAATGCCTGTACAACTTAGGGAGTGACTAGAGGTTGTATTTCACTTAGTAAGTATAAGAAAAGGAAACCCTGTTGCACTATTCCATTGTTTCTGGAAGGTGTCAAGAGCTAGCGCACAGGATAGTGTAATAATACGCCAGCAAGATTAAAGCACAGCTGGAAAAAGCAGGTATTTGTTCATATTGTGGGGGGTACTTTCTACAGTACCAGAAAAATAACAGTTTTATGGTCTTTATGTTAGAGACTTACCAATGTATTACCTTTTATTTTACCTTGTATTTCAGTAAGTTAAATAGTAAAAGAGGAGGATCATGAGTATCTACTGATTTTGTGGTTGAAGGACATCAATCATTTATAATTTTGAATAATTATAATTTTTTTCATTCAAATGAATTTGAGCTCAAACCACTGCAATAAGAAGTTAGCATCTTTTCACTGAGGCACTGTTATAATTCTGTTATATTGCAATGTGTGTTACAAAATGAAATGTTAAAATTACACAGACCAGTAGATAAAGTATTTACTGAAAATCTATCTGGCAAAGAGGGCATGATTTGTTTAAAACAGTGCCTGAACAGATATAACAAACACAAAATGTATCTTCTGCCCACCTTCAATGCTCTGCTTCAGTTTAATTAATTTTCTTCACCTCCTCATGTAAAACTTAGTGTCTGTAAAGATACCGTCAGCCTTAGAGAATTATGTTGTCTACTTGCTGCGGTACAATGGATTGAAGAGATCAGATCTTTGTCTTCTCTCTGCTGCCCTGTGACTGTGATTCAGGAAATCACAGTGTCTCATTCACAGTACCTTGGGGTGGGAGGAATGTCTCAAGCACAGACATCATGTCATAGCACAGCACAGATAGCACAGTGTAGCACAGAGAGGGTAGCATAGCATAAATACATAGCATAGAGTGGGACAGGTCAGGAAGCAGCAGGCAGGCATGACAATCATTTTTCCTGCCATGCTGTGTAAACTGGGGCAACCACAGGCTTGTCCTATCTATAAATACCAGCTTTGCTTTTACTAGTGCAGCTGATACCAGCCCAGGCTTGCAGGCATCCACAACTCAATACTGAGTTACACTGTCAAAATTGAAGACACTGACTATGAGCTTAAGGTTCCCATCAGTCTCAGCCCTGGTAGCAGTGTATTTCCCTGGGCTGATGTCTGGGTGGACATCCCACAACCAGGTCAAGTTCACCCTCATACATGACTTAGGGAAAAAAAAAAAAAAAAGAAAAAAAAACCCCAGATCTTTCTATGCTTTGTTCCCTCCTTCAACAATTTGAAAAATCTGGAACTTGACAGGTATAACCAGCAATGCTTGGTGAAGAAGGATCTGTATGCCAGCTGCTGATTTCTCTTTTTCCTTTGTCCTAATACAGCAGTGCAGGTCCAACACTTGCAGGCCTTTCTGCCGAGGGTTTGAGTCAAAATGAGACTTATGCTGCTTGAAGCTCCCTCAAGACTTCTCTGAAGAGCTTGTATCCTCACAAGAGATAGATCAAGCCAGGTTTCTCACCACTTGTAACAATAATGTGTTTAAGTAATACTCCAATTGCTTTTACAATAGGCATTACATGATCTACTCTCTCTTCCCCAAACTCTCAAGTTTCACAAATAAGTCTTGCCCTTACACAGCAGATGGGGAAACACAGCAGCTCTCTGAGGAGGAGGCCCGAATTACAGCCTGAGCGACTTCACATTTCTATGAAGATCTTCACCAGGAAAGTGCACAGCATTTATCTTACTTATCTTAGAGGTCTGCCAAGCACTTCACTGCCACATGCTGCTGAATTTATCAGGGCTGCGGCAGGATGCAATTGAGATGCACTGCCCCCACACATGCTAACAGCCTGACTTGTACAGGGAGAAGAAGAAATAGATAAGGCAGGATGCTTCATCTTCTCATGAGTTCAAATCTAGATCTGCAAAAGAGAGGAGTCTGGGAACACATACTAGATAACAAGCAGAAGGTCTGACAGGTGCACAGCTTCTCAGACGGCAAACATAGGCAGTACAAGCCTTATGGAGAAAAGTATCAATTAATTTAGGAAATTGCATACAGAAGGTGCATGAAAAACCCGCTTCTAAAAATCTCTCCAGCCAAAGAGCACCTCAGGCTGCCTGCAGAGTCGTGGTTTGCTCAATACAGACACGCTTTTCTTTCATATCCTCCCCCACACAGTAACACTTTTCTTCTTTGCTTTACAGCTTGCAGTGTAGATGAATATCTACCCCTAGTTTAAGCAAGCCCCAGGGTGACACACCTCTGAAGAAGCACCCTGTACACATGCCCTGCCTTTACACTCCCCTCTGGACAGACAATATTAGCTACTTCTGGACACAAGATGCTGAGCTACACAAACCTTTCACTAGCTGCCCTGACTTCAGGTCGAGTTTCAGCTCATTGTGATGCAGGGTAGTCATACGATTTCCATGACGCCACTTGATCTCCAGATTGGCAGTCTTCTCTAAAATTCTCTCTGTAGATGTTCAGCATCTGCTCCTCAAGTGGCATCCACGTGCACATGACTGACATTGACACCTGTGCCAGTCCATGGCCCTGGGAGGCACTTTCGGCTCAGGCTCAGCCATGGGGTCCAGCTGGATCTGCAATCCCTGCCACTTTGCAGCATTGTCTGTGCCAGCCAAGAGGCTCCAGGGCAGCACCTTCCCTATTGTATTGAGACTTTCATTAAAGCATGATCAAAAGCACTTATTCCATTATTATTTATTGCCCTCTTCCTCCTTCTTTCTACTAAGATACAAGTGATGGCAACAGAAGTATAAACTGTCTCCTGTCACTTCAGTATACCTGAAGGAATTTAGTACCTTCTAGGAATTTCACTGCTATGACACATGGAAAACAGTCAGATAAATAGGCCCAGGTACCCTTCTCTTCACACAGGTTTGGGGAAATTTTCCAGAGAGCATGAGAAAATGAGAAAAAAATGATGCTCAGGAGAATCCTTGTTGCTCTCTATAGCTACCTGAAAGGAGGTGGCAGCAAGGTGGGGTTTAGTCTCCTCTCCAAAGTAACAAGTGAAAGGACAAAAGGAAATAGCCTTAAGTTGCACCAAGCAAGGTTGAGATTGCATATTAGCAAAAATTTCTTCACCAAAAGGATGGTCATGCATTGGAAGAGGCTGTCCAGGGAAGTGGTAGAATCATCATCCCTGGAGATATTTAAAAGACTTGCAGATGTGTCACTGAGGGACATGCTTCATTGGAGGGCTGGGCAGTGCTGGGTCAACAGTTGGATTCAATGATCTTAGAGGGCTTTTCCCACATGATGGCTCTATGATCCTATAAATATTTAGCAAATGTATAGGGCTACACCATATAAGAACTTACCATTCTTTCTGTTTCTTTCTTAAAAATACAAAGTAAATCTAATTTCAAATGCTTGGAAAATAGAGGAACATAAATACACTGGACACATTTGTCTCATGGATAAGGTCTCATACACATTGTGTGAGGTTCTGGTTCAAGATCTAACATATCAGGAGTATTCAGCTGGTTGCACATAAAACACTTTTTTTATCATACAATTTTATACAACATTAAGGATTCAGCTTACATCTTCTGTAACTGTAATTGAGAATGAACCACAGATATCTATTTCAAATATTAACTTCTCTGAGATAGGAATAATGAAATCTAATACACAAGGTATGCTCTTCTCTAACAAAAACATGTTCAGCCAAAATTAGTTGTGTTAAAAAAACTAAGGCTCTAGAGCTAAATCCAGCTTTATTGTTACTCATTATCCTCCGGTTTTATTCTGCAAATTGTTAGGCCTCTACTTGGTAACACAACTGTACAACGACATGCAAATTTTGTCCATGCACTTTTGGTTTTTTATGGTGTATATATATCACTTGCAGGAGTTATCACAGAGAAAGAGATCTGGATTCCTATAGCTTACCTAGGCTTGTTGGCTCTGCAGCTCAAACCACAAATTTTTGTAGTATTGCTTCTCTTCAGAGGCATACAAGCCATTAAGTTAAAATATGACTGACATTATTTGTCTTTGCAGGGTAAGATAGAGATTTTTATCATAAATAGCAGAAATTGAGAGATATATGTATTCCAACCTGCAGTCAGACAGGGTTTCTTGAAGGGTACAACTTAATCCACAGTACAACCTTCATTATTTCCAATTCATTTGGTGACTTGCAGTGAGATCTGTATCACCAGTGAAACCCAACCAGGCCCATTTCCAAACAGTGACACGTGTGTCACACATCTTGACACTCCTTTGAGGGGAAATCACCAATTTGAAAAATGGGAGGGNAAAAAAAAAGAAAAAAAAGTGAAGATTAAAGGAAAAAATGTATTTTTTGTGGTAGGCAGGAAGAAACCCAATGCTAAATATTCACAATGGACATGCTACAAAAAAGAATAGCTCTATATCAGCATGCAAAGAATATTATTTCCCTTAAACAGTGTGAGAAAACCCTTAAAGACCTAAGAGCAGCAAACTAGAAACCCAAGAATTGCCTGTAAAACAGGAGCCAAACTTCTCACAATTAAAGATTCTTACTACAGTAGCATTCAAAACAGAAGGGTTTTTCTTGACCTTGGTGGGGATTGGTTCAAATCCTGTTGTTTTGCATCAGTACATTACTGGAAATAATAAGACTTCTCTTGTTCAAAAACAACTGAAGAAACTCTGCAGTTGGTATGCTCCACTAAGGCAGTCATGAGGAGAAAAACATGCCATCATTTCCTTCCCTCTGGCAATCCCTGGCTGTTTCCAACAACCAGTCCTAACATATTTACAATTTACTTGCCTTATATATAAATTAATTAGACCTTTGTCTCAGTATGTTGTATTTTTAATTTCCCTAATCTGATTACTGTACCTATTTATGTTCTGAAGAATCTGTAATTAATCAAATTATCCATCTAGCCTGATTACTAGTGGTAACTCTCTCTAGAGATTGATTAATACATTCTCAAATTATTCAGGAAGGCTCTTGAAAGAGCCAACAAAATTTACCCTTCTTGCAACCACCAAGTGCCTTATGAGGCCCACAGCTGCCTGAGGGTTTAATATAATCAATAATCCATAAAGATAATTGTTCCCACATGATTGGTAAACAACCTCCAGCTGAGTGCATAAGGGCTAACAGTGCAATTGATGTTTTTGTTGGGTTTCTACACTTAATGCAATTTCCCTTCAACAAGCCAACTCATCCCTTCTGTTGGACAGTGAATATAGACTTAAGCTTTTCTCTAAGGTATTTCACATTAAGGAAAAGCATATGCCCTCTTTTTAGTTAAAAACCTGAGGTTTAGAAAAACTTGCATTTTAATTGCTAAGATATCATACCTAATAACACTAATACTTTACAAGTGTATACTAACTTCCATCTCATTTGTTTTTCAAAATGCTGATAAGCACAGTTATTTAGAACAATGTAGATATGTCCATTCCAGCTCTTATTAATCTTACAAGACTGCAAGGCTCCTAAGTACCTTAGCTAAAATCCTCCTTCCTTATATCATTGCTGACTGCACTACATGGAGATAATTCCTGAAGCTATTTCTGATATAGAGAGATCCTCAGAGACTCAGAGATATGGAGAGGGTCAGTCAAACTAAGCTGTGGGTGTTTTTCTGGAAGGAATGAAGTTCATAAGCAAGCAGAAAAAAGTATATTAACCCAATATTCCATTATTAATAATAAACAGGAAGCTTTACCAAACTATTAGAAATGTAGCAAACCCTTTCAATACGTGTGGTTGTGTCTTTTGGAAAAAATCTGATGCTTCCTTTCATTCATGTAGCATCTTTCTCACCTACACTTTGTGTCTTCATTTGTCTTCTTGAGATCTGCAGATCATTGCTTTGCTTTTGAGAATGCTTTATCATATTTAGGAGAAAAAGTTTTCCTCAACTTTACAAAATTTAGATGATACCACAATCCCAGAGCTATTCAAGAATTTCTCTTTTTTTTTTTAATTTTTCCTTCCTCTTTACTCTTCCCCACAGATCTGTAAGACTTTCTTCTCAATCCTACTTTGTTGCAGTACTTTCTATATTTTGCAATGCTAATGGTCAGATCTGTAAAAACAGCTGCACCCTGTTGGTTTCCTTCTTGCTCACAGTCTTTGGAGGTCTCCACACAGCCTAATCAGAAGGAAGATGAAATATATATGAACCTACTAGCCAGTTCAAAAATGCTTCAAAACCTGTGATGAAGGTGCCTGCCAGAGAAAAAGCATTGTCCTTCAGGCTCTGAAATACTCAAGTGTCCTTAAAGGCCATAGGTGGAGGAATACATCAGCTTCCAGCAGCAACAGCAGAGCTGTACCCATCTCTGGACTGCAAATCACTGATTTAACATGGGAAAAAAAACCAGTTTGTCTCCTTGTACAGTTACAAATCAAGAATCAGGAGTAGCGTGAAGATCCTCCTCGATAAGGTGGCACCTCTTTGTGGTCATACAGAGTTTCCTATGATCACAAACTCCAAACTCACATACTCTTTTGCTACCATTTTAACTTCACCTCTTATTATCATCAGTCATTAAAGTGTCTTGGAGAAGTCTGTGTCTTCTTTTTTCCCATAGTATGCAGAGCAAACTATGTAAATTACATTTACGTTTGATGATGTAAATGAGTGAACAACAGCAGATGTTTTGTTTATCTGTAGGTGTCCTCTGTGACAAGAAGAAAAAAGAAATACTTATTGAGACATTTTACCAGGGATGACACCAATTTTCCCAGGCTTTGAATTCTTGCTGCCACCAGCCCTTATGTTGCCATCTAGATATGGAAGAGATTTTAGCCTTTGTAAATATAATGGGGGAATCCACAGAACCAGAGATAAGGATTGAACAAATTTAGGCCAAAAATATGACTCTCAGTATTCCCCAGCACTGTCACCTTTTTGTTTTTCAGCACAATAGCCTCAGGGACTTTGTTTATATGGGCTGACTATCTACTGGGTGAAATATACCCCTTTTTGTTTGTTTTCAACCTCTTGTACAGTCTCTGTTAAATTCCTCTATACTTGTATTGGAAGAGACAGTGAATATATCAACCACTATCACCTTCACATCACTTATGATGTTTCATGCCTGTTTTATCCCCTCCTGTAGGGGCTTGCTTCCCAGTATTGAAGAGTCTGGTTTACTTAGTTGGTGCTCACTTGGAAGTTATTCAATACTGTGATCATTTTTGTTGCCCTTCACAGAATGTTTTTCAGCTTTAACATTTCCTTTTGAAAATGAAGGTACCTGTGTTTTATACAACACTTAGGATGTGAGTAAACCATAAATTCATGAAATGGCTTTATAACATTTTCTGTTATTGTTCTCTATTTTCTTCTAATGATCCTTAACATTTACATCTGCTTCTGACTGCTACTGAGCATTGAGACTGACATTTTCATGGAAATATTTATTGCAACCTCAAGATCTTACTCTTGAGAGGTAATGGTCAGATAAAAGGCCATCATTTTATATGCAAACTTAGGATTTTTCCATCTGTACATTTCTTTCATAATTATACCCTGAATTTTACCTGTCATTTTATTCTCTAGTCACTCAGTCTCATAAATTCTTTCTGTCAGTCTTCACATTCAATCCTTGCCTTTGTTGTTAGTCCTGCTATGAATAATTTTACATCATCAGCACCCTTTGTCTTGGCATTGTTCAAACCTTCCTCCAGGTGATTCATGAATATGTTGAACAACCCATGTGCCCACTCAGACCTCAATAGGAATCCACTGGTGACCTTCCTCCACCACCCTCATGCCTCCAACTATTTACTCAAACTTTCCATTCAAACAATTGATCAGCAATAAAAGGACTGTCTTCTTATTCCATTACACAGTTTTCTTAAATGTTTGAGTTTGGGGTTTGGGTTTTTTTTGTGAAAGAATCTGTTGAATACCTTTCAGGATTCAAAAGGATTCTGTTGACCAGACCATCATGTCCACAATCCCACTGTGTTCCCTAAGGAATATCAGCAGATTCATAAGGCAAAAATCTCTCCATACCAAGGCCATGTCAATGATTCTGAAGTAGATGGGACTTACCCAAAGTGATATCACCTGCTCTTTTCTTCTCTACTGTATAAAGCTCATTTGTATACTGGAAATTAATAATCCTTAGATCATTACTTTTGGGCTATGACTTGGGCTATGACATATACCCTAAACATTCCTACTGCCAAATACAAAAAGAAGTTGGGGTTCTCTTTCTTGTAGAAACCTGTACATTGATACATCACTACCAGTCAAGCTCAAAGCCCTCATTTAATTAAAAAAATTAATAGTGAAATTTGGATATTTTTAACAAAATTTCTCATTATTCTACATATAACTGCTCTATCACATGCTCAATACCTAATTAGCAGATGTGACAAAAAAACTCCTTGAGCAGGTTTCACAACTTGTTAAAAACAATACCTAAGGAAGACACATTAGTACTAAGCAGCTGTGTTCTGAAAATTGGTCTTAATTTAAGCAATCAACAAGGCATTTACTGTTATAGCATGCACTTGTGTTTGCATAGTTCTGTTCACCCATATATGCTTTATCCTTAGAGACAAAACCTGCTAGTTAGGGGGAAACAGGTGTGCAGGGTCTGCAGCTCACTAGGACCAGCCAGGACCACCCTTTCAGAAGGGGGAGATCAGATATTGTCATGTGTTAGGGTTGATGGACGACAAGGACTTGTTATTCACACAGAATTCCACCAACTAATCTGCTTTAAACTCTTCCTCAAAAGTAAAGGATCGTTAGACTCTCACAGAAAAATCAGGCTTCTCAAAAAAGAAATTCTGTTTGGCAGCTCCAAAAAGCTCTGAGACACTCAGAGTGCTGTATTTCAATTGTGGTGTTCAGATTTATTTTGTTTCATATCAATATTTGAATAGTAATGAAATAAGCATATGTATCATGTATTATTGGCACAAAAATAAATGCCAAAAAAAGTCTTTGAAGCAAAATATCTGACTTCTTCCCAGTAAATATTTGCAAAAACTCCAACACTTTCCTGTAAAATATTGTTATACTGGCAGAACCTTTCCTTTTCCTAGGAAGATAATTCTATTAAAAAACCACACTGAATTTATTATCTGATTACCTAAATTGTCTCTACTCAGTATCTGAACACCTCAAAAGCATTTTTTTTCTGTGTTCTTTTTCCTACCCATGGTAAGCACTTTTCTTCCTGGACTTCAATTACTGCCATTTTCCATGGGGAAGGATATCTATATTGGGAATGCTTGATTTCTTAAGAAGGGAGATGATAAACTTCCTGCTGGAGTCTAACTGTAGAAAACTTTGGCTGAAAAGAGGCAGGATTAATCTAATCCCAGTAAGTCATTTAGGGTCGTTCTTTGTTGAAAGACAGACATTTGGGAGCCAGTTTACATCCCATACACCAGGAGACTTTGCAGCCTACCCATCTCCCCTGCTTAGCAGAGCAGGCTACACATTTATTCCAGGTGCTCTGATATTAATTACTGAAGGTCTGTAACCAGAGAGGGTCTATTCCAGATGTGCTGGCAAGGACCAATGACTCCATTAGTGTATGGAAGAGCTGCAACTTAGAGTACAACTGAATATAGAGCCCAGCACTGTCCCTCCACTCCAGCAGAATGTCCCCATATCCCTGGTGAAGAAGGGCTCAATTTTTGTATTGCTGCTGAACTAGAAGGCAGATAATGCATGGAAATCTCTGAATCAAACCTAGACTCACAATTTAACAATTAGGAAAGGAATAACTTCTGTTGCATGGAAGAGAAGCTCTTTTGAAATGGGGGGAAACTTAACTGTGAAACTAAAATCTCCAACCAACATTGTGACCTTTGGGTTCTAATAGTTTGAGGAGATTTAAATACGACGTGGCATTTTTTTCATCTTTGAGGCTTTATAGTAATCAAAATTTTGCAGTATGTTTAATAAGCAAGATTTTATAAGTTTTACAGGGTTTTTTAAAAAAACCTTCGCTTGAAAATAAAATATTCCACATTTAGTGTTCTTTGAACTCTACAGTAAAGACTACAGAATTTCTTTATAATGGTTCAGCCGCATAAATTGCTACATCTGGTGTATGCTACTTATTTTTTAAGGCTGTAGTTTATGATTACCATACAATTCCTCACACCTCTATGGTTTTCCTGTATATTCTTCAAGGCTGTGTCACTTTATTTGGCGGTACTTCTACATCTCAGTATACCCCCAGGAAGCTCAGTGACTCAAGACTGTGCAGTGTGTAAACTAAAAAAGCGTGGACAAGGAATTCCCCTGGGCTTCCCCCTGTCACTAGCATGTCTCAGAAGCCATCCCAGGAAACATTTTTTTCTGCTGACCATCTATCTAGCCTCAAACATCACTTTTAGGAGACAGTCCTCATAAAGTTGTTGTGTGATGTCTAATTCCATGGAGATAAGAGGGAAGTTTTTAAGAGTTTCTATTATTCTCTTTATTATAAATTTAGAACCAAATCAGAGGAAGCAAGTCTCTCACTGGAGTGTTCTTCAACCATGAAGGTACAGACACAGGGGCAGCTTCAGGCTTTCCAGAACTTGCTGCTCTGAAGGGTGTCAGAGCTCTGTTTTTTCAAAAATGTCACCGCTCCTTAAGGCAGCTATTATTTTTTTCAACACCACATTTGAAGCATATTCTACCTCCCTGCCAGTAACATAATCACTGGAAACAAAGCGGGAGGGACTGTTCCTGGAAAGGCTAAATTTGTGACAGCTTACAGCTGTCACCTCATAGTTTTCTGAATGGAAAGGTTTTTTCCCTGTACAGCCGTGTGAGGTATTCCTGAGAGAGCACGGAACTGGTCTTGAGGAGACTCGAAATGTCATTGTTAACAAATCCAGCTGTAAGACAGGCACGCTGCCTGGCTTGGAAACCAGGTAAGGACAGCTCCCCTGGGAGCAGTGAGGTGCTGGGGCCGCTGGGCTGGGCAGGTCCCTCAGCAAGTCAGCTGAAGAAAACAGGAGCCAATGCCTTGCTCTGCTTGCTGCCTGTGCTCTCTCAATTCCCTGCCCTCCCCAGGGAAAAGCACATAACTGGGGAAGTGCAGAGCCTTGCTCAGCTCACTGCTGTCTCTTTCCTGTCCTGGGTCAGGCCTGAGAGCACCTGGCAGAGATGCTAAATGAGGCTGACTCCACAGAGGCTGCTGGGGACAGCAGCCTGAAGCACACATCATAGAGCAGCCTCCAAAACACCTTGGGAGCAAGGGACAGTGAGAGCTCAGTCATTACCCAAATAAAATACTGTTTGAAACCACTGTTCTTACATGCAGTCAACTGTGTTTAATTAGGAAAATGGTCAAATAGGTGTTATTCCTAAGATTAGCTCTAGGATATTCTTATACAGGCAGAAATTTAGAAGTAAAAGGTTTGTGTGCAATTAGAACAATTTGTTCTGCCCTGACTGTCTAAACCAGTCATTCACAATGTATCTGAGCTGCCAAGGAGCAGCACGATAGAAGCACCAACTGATCAACAGATGGATTTAATAATCATTGAGAGTGAGATTCTCCTAGAAAAAATATACTTGAGGCTTAGCACATCAGCTGAACATCAGGTCTCATCTCACATCCTCCCGTTGAGGCTGGTAGAAGGATGGATTTCCAGATTGTTATGTCCCCCTGCAGATTGCCAGTGTTGAGAGAAATGGTGCCAGCAGAAGTGTTGAGCCTGCCTCACAGGCCTCAGCTGCTGCACAGGCATCAACAGACATCAAGAGATGGACAGCCTCAAGGAGAAGGAGTGGGCTGGCAGTTTTCACAGCCCTCTTGCAAACATGGACACAGTACTGTAAACGTTGCTGTCACAAAAACATGCAAAGCTGAGGGTGAGCATGCTCTTCAGTCGTGTGTAGAGAATTGGTGGTATATAAATACTACTATAATAGCATTATAGATGCAACTAGTTAGTATGGACTTTAATATCAACAGCCATTGTGTGACCTCCTCAAGCTCAGTTATTTCAAGCAGTAAAAATATCTGCCTCCCTGAAAGTTGAAGACAAATTTCCCATTGTTTTCAGCCTCTTGGGTCAGAAGCCCCTTCCCTTCCCTTCCCTTCCCTTCCCTTCCCTTCCCTTCCCTTATAAAGGCTCAAAATATTAAGACACTGCATTCAGTTTCTGATTTTTTCTTTGGAATGTACCCAAGTGACCTATATCCTCATGTCCCAAGGGCTGCCTGGAGTTTCTGTTTCCTGAATGTGCACTGATGGAAAGTGTCTGTAGCTGTCTCCCCAGCATCCTGCAGTTACTCTGCCCTTTACCTGCCATAACCACATACCAGCCCCAACAGCACTTTGCAATAAATAAAGGGGTAATAATGTGGGAGAACTAAATTCCTTATGGCTAAATGCCAATACAATTTATGTACTAAAAAATGCACATCTAATCCTGTTTATTAAGTCTGATCATGTATATGTTATGTTTACATTTAACAGACCTGATTACTGTATAAGATACATTTTTTATTTGTGTTCAGAATCTTTTCTCACTTTTATTTGCAAGTATGTTTCCTCTTGATTAAGGAAATTCTCAAGTGATATTGAAGGAAAAAAACAAGCACATTCAGTTGATTTGCAGAACATGTCATTCAGTAATAGTACACAGCCTGCACCATAGCATCTGAAATACATAGTTCAGTGGTTTTGTATTTGCATAGAAAACTTTTATTCACTGTGTATTTCTGCTACATGCGTGGCAGACAGAAATCTGAAAATCAAAAATTGAAAGTTAAGGAAGAATAAAGATAATATTAAACATCATATTGGGCTCCACTGTGAAGGAAAATGTCAAAGGACAAAAAAAGGGGAAAAATCATTAAGAGCAGTGTCTGATCTTGTGACTATCTGTTGCATATTCTTGAGGATCAGGAAGATCAGATGGAAGAAAGATTCACAGCCATGTGAAAAGGAGAACATTGGAATGGATGAAGAGCTTCATAAGGAGTAAGTATCCTCTTCTACTTGAAAATAAGAAAATGTAATATTTTTATTCAGTTAATGATGACATACAGTATAGAAATAAAGTTTCAATAATGATCAGCATCTGCATTCAGCCCTCCTTGTTGCACACAGAGTGCAATGCTGCAGCTGTCATGTGTAACTCCAGGAGACTCCCAAGACAGCCAGGGAGCCCTGCTCTGTCCAAGCCATCCATTGCTAATGAAAGCTTTTGCACTGGTGAACACAGGAAGCAAAGTCTCTGTGGAGACATCTGTGTGTTAGAAACTATATGGGATCTAACAGGAGTGAGAAGTTGAGAATTCAGATGGAACAGAAAGGAGCCTTTGGGCAGTTTGCTGCACACTCACCACTTTTGCTGAGGGCACTCAGCAGGGAGGCAAGGAAAACATGTCAGAGGGGAGAGCCTTCTTCAGAGGCAGCTGGGAGAGGGGTCTGGCAGGAGCTGTATGAACAAGCACAAGTCAAAGTGCTGCACCTGGGACAAAGTAACCAAAGAGCAGAGTGCAGGATCTGTGTGCCTGGGGAGCACCTTCCTGCAAGGGACCGGACAAGCTGAGCATGAGTCAGCAGAGAGCCACTGTAGCACTAAAGGGAAATCAGCTCCTGGGTTGCATTTGCAGGGGCATCACTGGAACTATAGAGATGTGACTGTTCCATAATATTCAGTGCTTGTCAGGCTGCATCCAGAGTAGTTTGCCCAGCTCTGGTCCCCACAACTCAAGAAAGATGCAGACAGACTGGAGAAGGTCCACAGGAGTGCCATGAAGATAATTAAGAAGGGCTGAAGAACCTGCTCGCTGTGGATAGACTGAAGGAGTTAGATCATTCATTTGTGAAGAAGAGAAAGCTCAGCAGGGACCTCATCACAGTATCTCAGTACTTAAAGGGCAGCTGCAAAGGTGACAGATGCTCTCTATTCATTAGGAGCCGGATGGAAAAAACAAGAGGCAATGGGTATAGGTTGTACCAGCAGAGATTTCATCTTGACATAATAAAGAATTTTTTTACAGTCAGACCAGTCACTGGAACAACTTCCCCAGGTATGTGGTGGAGTCCCCACCACTGGAAGTTTTTAAAATGAGATTGGACAGGATGCTAGATTAATGTCTAGGATTCCTTTCCCATGACGGGTAGAAGGAGATGATCCTTGGAGGTCACTTCCAGCCTAGGCTGATCTGATTTTGTTGTATTCTGCAGTGCTGGAAATAGCAAAGCAACAATCTCAGGCCCAAACAGTGCTACAGTACCTGGGAGAGAATAAGAGTTTCCAGTCTTTTCCAAATTCAGTAAAAAACAACAAACCAGCAAAAGAAAATAAAGACTTCACAGCAGAATCCTCTAGCAGGGGAAGGGAAAAGAAGAAAAGCAGGGAAAAATGAGGGATTGTGATGTTCTTTCTCCAGCGATACCTAGAGACACCCTCCCATGTAAATTTACTCTTTGGGGCTGTCCAATTTTGTAAATGTGATAGAATATTTCTGCAAATAAAAAGCATACTGGTAGATATGAATATCTGCAACTGGCATTGTTGTATATAAAACATCTGGAATAAATTATAGCCTTAGGAATCCATCAAGTATTTCTAATTCAGTTATCTGAGCATTACACTGAACCTGTAAGCTGTTTCAAGTACTAGAAATCTTACCCAAAACAATGGCTGTTCATTTTTTAAGTGTTTATGTTTGGTACCCCACAGAAGCAAAACATTTTAAAAGCCACATTGAAAAGCTGTTCAAAACATTAAAGAATCAGTAATGAAAGAACCAAAAGCAGAAAAGTAATGTTCTAAGTTTCTTCTGAAATTAGATGCTATTATACTACTTACCACCCCCGTGATTTGAAAGCACTACTTCCCTCATGAAGAATTTGCCACCTAAAAAAATAAAATAAACAAAATATGTAATTGATCTCATGTGATTTTAGCCATGTAAAAATGAGGCTCTTCCAAAGCAGAGCAGAAAGAGAGAAATTCTTCCATAGATAAATATTTCTTTTACCTGCCTCAGACATGTCTCTTCAGAGGTAGCATACTATCCTTTGCCAGCTCCCTTCCTTCCCATCTCACTCCACTGGCTACAGAGAGATCTCTCTCCCTCCCAGATCAGATACCCAACTCCTGGGTGGCCAAGCTGAGTGAGATCCCGAATGACTTGCCCAATGTTTATGAAGTGGTCAGGCAGCAGAAGGGCCATGCAAATGCTCATGAAACTGTTCATGTGCAGGTAGGGAAGCCTGGGCACATAGCACAGAGACAGAGGAAAAATACTGAAGAAAAGGTGAAAATTTTACGAGCTCTGCAGAGAAATCCAGAGCAGAAGATCTGCTTGAGGTCCCAGATAAAAAAGTTAGAGGCATTTTGTTTCCACTGAAACCTCTTGGTAAAGAATCTTCTACTGAGAAATTGAAGATTCTGAAAATCAGGGGGGTATTTTCTGAGCATCATTTAGCATTAAGTCTAAATGGTTTTAAATAACTGCAAATTCTTGACAAATTTCTGTTAAAAATAAGCTTAATAAACTTATATCTAAGGAAGGAGGTAGTAATGGGAGGGACTTTTTCCTCTCTTTATGCTAATTTGCCTGCAAGAAACTTCTACCTGGCCCTGCCTTCGATGATCTACTGCTATTGTTTTATCCTTGGATGAGATGTATGCTAAATGTCTAAAATCAAAGCAGCAGAAAATAATCTAAAAAATCGATAAAGAAATTGCAGAACTGAAAAATCACAAGCTTGATGGCTGCTACCCTGCAGTTTCAATGTACACCATTTGATACATTTCCCTGCACCATCTGATTGCTTTTTTTTTAAGGCCTGTCCTTGCAATTTACGATCCACAAGGCTGCTGAGCTCTATGGAAACGTTAATTTGCCACCTATTCAAGGCATAGACTTTGTCTTTACTGCTGGAGGCACACAGGATGCTATGAGCACTATACAAATATTATCTGAGATAATGTAATGTAACTCCTCCACAAAAGGTGTGTTAGGGTGGATTTAGAGTTCTCCAAATGTCTTCCATCACAGTGGACAAACAAGTAACACATTAAGCAACCAGTTCTCAGCCCACAAAAGACCAGCCTTAAGGGATTACCCAGTACCATCGCATTTCTCGCTGACACAAAACACTAACAACATCTCCAGCATGCACACACATATGATTCAACAATGTTACCCTCACCCTCAGTGCACACATCAAACAGCTGAAAAGGATCTGCTAGTCATCGACACATAAATGAGCCCTGCAACATCAGCTGGGGTAATTGAACGTCTAATTCTGGTGCTACTTCCAAGGTGATAAAAAACTAAATAGTGGAAGAGAGGTATAGACTAAAACAAAGCTCACAGTCAAGAAACATCAAGATTCTTTATGGAATTCATTTACTTAAATTAATCGTATTACAACTACAAAAAGCAAGGAGCTCACTGAGCTCCATCCATGCCTGAGGCCAAGTAGAGGAAATTCAGAGCGAGACCAAACCAATTTATTTTCAGCCAGGTCTAAATTTTTGAACAACAACTGCACCAGAGCTGATGTTCTGGGCTACAATTGCTATGACTAAAATGAACAGTGTCAATCCAAAGACCCAGTGTGGCACAAAATGGAAGGAAAATATCCTTCACATAAATTATGTCTCTCCCAAAAGACTCAAGTGTTTGTGCTTTAGTCTCATTTTAAGGACCTTTTTATGGTACTTTGATGGTGTAAAATAGGTCAAGGAAAACCTCTAAATTAGGAAAACACCAGGCAAAGAGCTATGAGGGTCCTCTTCTTCCTCCTCCCACTCCTCTCAGTCCATGGCTCCCAGAGGAGGTCCCTGTTTACTGGGAATATACTGAGAGCTCTTGTCTCAGGATATCCCTGTGGCCTCAGGTGTCACCTCCCAGGGAGCAGACACACAGGGTACAGCAGCATCCACCCTGTCCCCATGTGCACATCTACGGCCAGAGCTACACAAATTCCATTGTTTCATCTTCTTTGTGCTCTTCCCTACACAGCCACATAAGTCTGGAATTACTCCATCACTGCAGCAAAAGGGCAGCAGCATAAAACTGAGCGTGAATGAGGTCAGATGAGTACAGCTCTCAGCTAATGTGTAAAATGCACACTTGGATTCATATCGATTTGATCCACTATTCTGCAGTTACCAATCAAATGGCTTTTTAGGAGCCTGACATCCAGAACCAACATTTTAAATCAGGAAAAAAAGACCATCCAATCACATTAAGGAAATGGAGAACATGAACTGAAATTTAATATCTAATTACATTATCCATATATCCAGTATGCATTCAGACTATAAAAATCTTGAATGACTAAAATTTGGTTTGCAGGAAAAGAATCCTAGACTCTGCTTACTCACAGGCTGGGGAATGAGAGTCTTCATGCAGAAAGAAAGGAGTCACACAGTATTTGCACCAACATAATGAACCTGGATTCTGAAAAAAAAAAAAATAATAATCAGGATGGGCACTAGATCTTCCAATGTTTCAGAGAGGGAAAAAAGCATGGAGTTTAAAGAAAAAAGGTAAAACATTGGGCAAGATCCAGCCCATCCTCTTCTGGTACTCAAACTGTGAATTGCAGTATGCAAATTTGGAATCTGACTCTCAGCAAGGACATCTAGATTTGATCCATCCCTTTGCAGGCAGTAAAGAAGATAAAACTGAACCAGAGAGAATCTCTCTGTGTGAGCTCTGTCCTAGAGATACTCAATAGGAAAATCACTATAAAAAACCTCCCACCCTTTTGTGGAGCTTAAGGAGGCCATTCAGACCAATACAAAATACTTCTCAGAGTGCAGATGTCCCAGGTAGGGAGAGGCACCCACATGCACAGGGCTCTGAGCAAAGCAAAAAGAGCAAAGGGAGATGAGCACTACACACAGTGACCCTGGCAGGCAGAGCATGCACCTACCAGGGGTCTGAGATCCTGACCCCACACTGAGTTGCCTGCTGGATTTGAGGGAATGTATGTGAAAGGGGTGCACTAAAGCACAAGAGTTTTGGGGCATTTGGATGGCAGGGGGAGGGGAGAGATTCTTGTGGCAAGCGCTCTTCTGGGCAGCGAAAGAGGAATATTACAAGCCAGAAATATCTGGAGCAAAGGACTGTGGCCCCAAAGACTCAAAGTTAGGGCACTCAGGTAGGAGAAGGGAGTTCTGGTTTCTTCCTCTGGCCTTTATCTGATAAAGATCTAATGTAACAGGCATAAGCAGTCCAAGGACTTTTGTTGATCATTGTCTTAATTGGCTGAAGTGCAAGGAAACTGCTCTATGTATTGATTTTCTAATGAAATTAATGTCTGGTATTTACCCTCCATATGTTTATTCCTCTGTTGTGCAAGGCTCTCTAATGTCCCTTGGGTTTGTGTCCAAGTTAAAAGTTTATTGTCCTGTGCCTTCTCTGAATATGCACAGAATGCATCAGGCTCTCATGCCCATTAACAACCAACTGAAGGGGAGAATTTATTTATCTTTTTAATCAATGAAGCTGCTGATAAAGAATTAGCCTTGCATTTAGGGAAATCAGTTTCATTATGAATTACACTGCTTCATATTTCCTCCCTCACTGCATAGCCTGACTTACTCTTGCCTTGGTTTCACACTAAAAATCCTCGGGGTGATGAAGATGTCAGAAGTTTTAGGCTGGAGACATCAGTGATGAGACCATGAAGTCTCTCTGCCATGCACAGAAGTCTGCAGGATGCCTGTCCTGAGAAGCTGGGTCCTGCCCTCCCTGACTCCAGTGGCTTCTTCAGCAGGTACTCCATTTATTTGGCCTGGGAAGTGAGTCCTGAGCCAGGGGAAGAAAATATTACACACATTTCAGAAGCATCTCATAATGCAACAGGGGAAAATCTTGTTACAGTGCACTCCAAGCAGCTATTCAAGGTAATCACATTTATATTTTTTAAATGAGGCAGCATTCACAAAAAGTCAGCTTTGCAGTCAAGACATAAACAAGCCAGGACATAGTCCAGAAGCAACAAAATGGTTTATGACACTTCCTGTTCTCAGCGTCCTCCTTTCTACTTCCTAATGAACTTTAATAAGAGGATGTACCAACATTTATGTACAGTGATTTCCAGGCTGGCCACTTCACATAAATGCCTTTCTCAATAAAGGAAACACCATGCAAGGTGGAAAATTAAAGACGAAGGCCAAACTTCTTTCTCTATAATTTAGTTAATTATACCCCAAAAGAGCATCTGCAGTAGGTTTTTAAAGGTTTCTTTTTCTGATGAAGGTACTTTTTGTAAAATACATGTAAATTTGCTTTCTTTGTTTATCCATTAATTTATTTAGATACCCCATAGTAAAAGATAGCAGATATAAAAGAAAGTGCATCTGAGTCAGTTAGAGGTTTTGGAGAAACAGCTGCAGAAGTGGTGGTGAGGTTTCAGAATAGGAAGCAACCTAAACTAAGGGAAAAATGCAAGGGTATTTCTTTCACTCAAGGATTGAGGCAAAATATATCTAAAGAAAAGAGTTTGACTTATTTTCATTTGAAAAACATTAAAATATGGTACTAACAACACCCTCTTTACTTCAGAATTACAGCTTCTAGTATTGATTAAACACCAGCATAAGTTAACACATGCTTTTAACCATGAAAATAATCATACCTCAGCAAAGTAATTAAGTCACTCTTATATGGTTTCCTGAATAAGGTTGAAATTCTAGACTTCATTCTGCAAAGTGCTTTGGGGCAAAATTTTGAAAATTAATCTGAAAGTGCCAATACACTACCAATGACATTTTAATGAATTTGTACAGAGATAAGCAAAGAACTATGGATTCAGGATTTTCTGGCACATCATTGCTGAGAACAAAAACTACTATATTTTAAGAAAAATGATGTATTTCAAAAAAGCTGTCCTGGCAAGAAGGAGATACAACAGCATGAGTTTAACAAAGCCTGTTACAATCAAAACGGAAACAAGAAAGTCTGAATTACTTCTCTATAGCAACAATGATCAGTTCCCAAGAAAGCTGAATGTTATTGTGGAAGCAGCATGATGTCATTGTAATTAGAACTATAAGCTTCAAATAAATACCTACACAACCCCACTACCCACCAAAAAAAGCAACCAACAAAAAAACTCCACCCAAAAAACCCAAAACAAAAAACCGTGCAAACCATACAAGCAAAACCAACAACAACAACAACAAAAAATCAAAACAAACCAACAGCCACATATGACTTAAAAGAGAAATTTCTAGAGCGACAGATATGTTGGCCGAGATGCCTACCTATTTTCTATAGTATTTTGCATATCCAAACATTTTCCTTTCTAACCTTCAAGCTTGGATTTGTCTTTCATTTTGATGTGGCTTTCAAAAAAGACAAGGCATTGTAGTCAGACCACAGTATGAGGTCTGTAATATGCTCTGATGGGCAAAGCATTTCTGCTGTCTTGGTCTCACAGTAATTTATTAATGGATGGGCTGATAATGCTTATTATGTTCCTGAGATAAACTCAAAAGACCAGGCAAATACAGCTACAGTTAAACACTGTCTGTTCTTGTGAAGGTTTCTTAGCAAGAAATTGGATTTTCAATGCAAAATATATTACATTTTTGAAGAAAGGAACAACCAGACCTCTGAGAATGTACTAGATGTAGAAAGTGTTTGGGAAATAAGCAAAAGAACACCTCATGTCTTCAAAATGATTTAATTCATCAAAGGGCAAAGAAATCTCATTGAAACACAGCATTCTGTATCTTTTATTTCTGATCCACATGAGGGTAGGGAATAGCAGTTTTCTAGTACTACATTATCTGTTAAGAGGTATTGACAAAAATACAGTCATATCATCCAGACTATAAAGATGAGGTGATCCTCTTTTATTTCCCTCGTTAGTATTTAATCATATACTTCAAAAGAATTTCTGAAAACACAGGTTTTCCTAGTACAATTGCTCCTAAAGATGCTCAGCTATGTTTCATATTGAACCATTTATTTGTATCCAAATGCATGCTTTTGAATTAAATTAGTCTTGGGGGCTTACTCCTCTGCCAACTGCTATTTGTCCTGCAGGAAAACAACTCCCCGAAGAAATGCAAATAATTCATGGCTCTTGAGGGCTTTGGGACAATTACTATGCCATCCAAGTTCTCAAAATTGCACTAAGTAGGTTATATAGCCTTGGCATCATCATTCCATATGGCTGCAGCTGAAATAAGATGCTTAGGTGGGTTGTAAAGTGACATAGTTTGAATACACATAATTGTATCTCAAGCTCAGCTACAAGCCCTGGGCCACCACTGGTTCAATAAGGGATCAGACATGGGTCAATTAAATTCTGTGAACATTTTATTATCTGTGAGCTGAAAGTCTTTAGCTGAGATTAGACAACTACGGATCTTAACAGATTATAAACACTGATGCTCTGCTGCTGCTTGACGCAAAGAATATCATCTCACATCACAAATAAAACTGAAAGGAAAATAATGTGAAAAGGTAATTTCAGGAGACACTAAAACGCAGCATTGATTCTGTGCTTTACACATGGGAGCCATTAAATAGGGCTACTTTTGTAAAAGCTACATGAGCAATTAAGTGAGAACATGGATGAAACCACTAGCATTCCTACCATAAAATATTTCTGTGTTGACAGACTACAAAAGGTGTTTCACTTGAAAAGGTATTTCCACAAAACTCCTGTCCAGCTCTTGTCAGCCTTTCCTGCTTTATTTGAGATCATCAAAATGACAGAATTAATGTAAGACAAAGGAGATGGTTTTTTGCTATGTGTTCCTGCATTTTTGTCTTAAACTGGACTGACTTGCCCAGCTCTTTCTGAAACCCCACCACGCTATTTGGGAGAAGGTACCATGTAGGCCAGCAGTTGCACTAAATTTTTATGCCATTCTTCCCATCACTACTTTTCAGTTTTTGAATGCTTTGTGTTATCCCCATGGGACAGATTACAATGTAGGCTGGGAAGTCTCAGACCACAGAATACTTGGGACTTTTCTGCTTCCACACTTTCCTCTCCTTTCCCTTCCTAATCATGGTATAATTCTTAAAGTAATTATTAATTTACCTTTAATTTAAGATACTCTTAATTTGATTATTCTCATTATTCTTGCAATTCTTATTACTTTCTTCCCCCTTTAAAGTATTTTTAGAAAGGATTTTCAATGCAAGACAACTTTGCAAATGCAAATTTTAGCAAAAAATTAATGCAAATCAAGATTTATTATTCAAAAATAGATTAGGAGTTTATTCATTTGTTAGAAACAAGTATCCTATCTACTTCACAAGAGCAGTTCTTGGATCTTGGACTGTATTCTGAGGCACTTACAATTCAATCTTGACTAAAGATACAAGAACCAAATATCAGTAAAAGGGGCAAGGGGGAAACATATTTTTTTTCCCCCAAGCAACACCGACCTGACTATGTAGCACCAGTGGTGCCATCGATTATGCTGAACACATGAATAGATTGCCTTTATTAACAAATATGATTCAGAACTGCAGATTAAGTTTATTTTCTGGAGCACACAATATCTGCTATTTTTCCTTGTGATATCTTAACACTCATAGAGCCTTAACAGGTACTTCTCCCCAGTTTCCTAAAGAAAAATACTCTGTTTAATGTAAGCTATAAGTGCAACCACACTAAATGATGGGACAATATGTAAGGGATTTACAAAATTTTTAAAAAAATTAAGAAAAAAGGCAGAAATTTTAACATATGTTAAAATTAAGTACATCATTTAAGTACTTAAGAAGCTCTAAGGAAAAAATGCCCCTGAAAGGGTGTTGGGCTTTTTGTCAGGTCCATCACAGATCCACCTTAGTCCAACACTGTGTTGTATTGTAACAACTATCATCCCATTTTCTGTGGACATATCGCAAGATTTGCTGAAAATGCACTGGAAACGGTGCATATAGCAATGATAGTGGAGATTACTGTTTCACAAAAGTATAAGGTTAGAGGTGGTTCAAAAGCCAAACCACTTTGGGTCTGTATTTTCTAATTTGGAATTCTCAAGGTAGACATTCCAGATTGCATGGGAGAATTCAAGCAAAAGTGGCCAGGTTTCCAGTGGCACCAAACCTCCCAACTAACACAGGAGTACACGTGTTCATGTCTATGAAAATCGGAATTCATGCTTTGCCCTGAGGCTAGACACCTGTTTTGGGGTAGCCAAAATCTGGGAGGTTTTTTCTTACTTCAAGGTAGTTCACAAAATTAATACAAAACATTGAATGACCAAAAAGGTTTTCTAGGCTCATATCTGGCTATCTGATTTCTTGAAATAATTGCAGGCAATGGAAGCAATCAGGAAGTTGGAAAGACTTTTATACAGTGTATTGGGTTTATGTGGCCAGGTTTTGGTAGCAAAGGGGAGTACAGGGACCTGCAGACCTGTGGAGAGAGGAGCCCACGCTGGAGGAAGCAGGTTTCCTGCTAGGACCTGTGACTCTGTGGGGGACCCATGCTGAAGCAGGCTGTGCCTGAAGGACTGCATGCATAGAAGAATGACCCACGTTGCAGCAGTTCACAGAGAACTGTTGCCTGTGGAATGGACTCACATTGGAGTTCGTGGAGAACTATCCCCTGTGGGAGCATCCCCATGCAGAGGCAGGAACAATGTGCAATGAACTGACCTTAACCACCATTACCCATCTCCTTGCACCACTGAGGAGAAGGTAAAGCTGGGGAGGAGGGGGTAGGGAAATTTGTTTTTAAGATTTATTTTATTTTTCACTATCCCGCTCTGGTTTTGTTAGTAATAAACTTTGTATCCCTTAAGTCGAGTCTGTTTTGCCTGTGATGGTATTTGATGAGTGATCTCTCCCAGTCCTCATCTCAGCTCATGAACCCTTTGTTATATTGTCTCTCCCCTGTCCAGGTGTGAAGGGGAGCGATAGAGTGGCTTTGGTGGATGACTGGCAGCCAGCCAGGGTCAACCCATCACATATGGGAAAGTACTAAATAACAATAAACCACCATTCATGATTTCTAATAGAGTAATGCCTAGAAGCCAGACACTTCTCTTTGTTGGACACATCTGTGCAAAAAGCAGGGAGAGACCAACAAGCAGTACAAGGACTATAGATGCCTGCACTGCTTTATCTCCACTCATTACACAATAGGCAAAGAAATGAAATTCAATGAAATCAACTGGCATCCAGCTGCTACAAAGATACATGGGTTTTTGTGAAAAGTAATTGACTCTGGAATTCACTGCTGCAAAGTGCCTCTGAGAATCTCCACTTCTGAGCAAAAACAGGAGCAGGAAGTTTGCTCACACACTGGACATTCAGGCATTGCCTCTGCTTAAACATTACACCTTTCTCAGTAGCTCAAATTTGGTTTCTTGCAAAGGCATATTTGGGAGAAGTTCCCTTTGGGCAGCTGTTCTTTCATGGACAATGCACCAGTTAGTCTCTTTCTGCTTTCCAATGATATCCGCAAAGGATCCAATATTCCCAGATGCACTCCAGGCTATAAGAGATGAGTCCTCAATTTCATGTTGTGAAAATGTCACTTTCAAAGATCTGACATTTTGCTGACATTATCTCAGATATTTTGAGTACAAAAAAAAAAAAAATTTAAAAAAAAAAAGGAAAAAAAGAAACTACAGAAGAATCATTCTTATGTCTTTGAACCACCATTTGGGCCAGGACACAATATGGCAGACACACTTTGCTGCAGAGTGGCAGTGTAAGTACAACCCAGTTGGTACCATCAGTCCTGGAGCTCATTTCCTTGCCTTCCAGCACCATGAGATGTGCCACATCTTTTACCCTCAGGCAGACAGTGAGTATGCATCAGTTTTATTTACCAGCATAGATGTAATCAATAAATTACAAGGACCAAAAACATATCTGAGGTTTGCAAGAGAACATCAGGACCTACACAGATAAATCAAATACAAAATGAACATCACGTTAGCTGTGAATCCTCATGTTTCAGGGTGGCAGTCAGCAAAACTCCTGTGATTAGACACAAACTACCACGTACACAAGTTTATAAAATAGGTAATTGTCCACAATGGTTTCCCATCTTGTTTAGTACAAATCTTCACATCCCAATATCTGGATTGGATCTGAAAACTTCTGTGATCCTAATATTGGTATCAGGTCATGTTTTTGTTCAGCTAACATACCTTTTAACACACGATGGTCAAATAATTCTTCTGCTACTACTTGTCTCTTTGAAGTTTATGAATGTAAAGCATTAACCTATTTCCAACGTGAGATACTATATGATCAAATTAGAATATGTAAATTGCTCACAAGAGCTTCCTATGGTGCATGAATTTGCTGTTAACAAGTGCTTTCCAAATGAAATAAATTTTCTTAACTCCTCTTAGTATGAGTAGGAGACATTAAGCATTTCAGGATTAGACTTGAGCCCCTCAACCCTTGCCTGTCTCCTGACAAAATATGTCATCTGGCCTAAATACCAAGAGTTCATCTTGCCAACCACCATATGATCCTCCTGCAATTGAAACACATTGGCAGAGAATTGTTGGATCAAAGGTAAGCCTCTGAGAATATGATCTAATGTGACTTAGTTGTCTACATTCTCTTAATCAGTCATGAAGGGAATAGAGAGCTCTACAGATCAATTAATTGAAATCTAATGGCTTGAACTGGTTTTCCATCAATTGTATAGGACTTCCACTGAGACTTACCTCAAACATTAACAACTACAAAAGATGTTTACCATTAAGTGAGGTTACTGAATCATGTAAACAGCAGTTTACATGATTCAGTAACTTCATCAGTTGGACTAGATTGTGTTGCAGGTCAGCTCTGCATGGTCCTCACCATAAAAGGAGCTTTTCAGTTTGCTACTGTTGTTGCAGGGATGCTTGTGCACACAAAAGCACTTCATATTTTTCCAACCTTACTGTCTGACTCAGTAAAAAAATATTATTTCTGCAAACAAAACTCACTTTGGCCTTTTCTTTTAGACTGACACCAGACACTGAAACTACCCTCGTTACATCAGCATTTCTTTATGTGGGAATTAGTCAGCAGCACAAAGGCTAAACAATGGCATAAATGAGCTGAGAGTGTTGGATGACAGCTGAGACACAACTTGGGACACGGGCTTTCCTCTGCCTGCATCCCAGGTCTTGAAGACTGCCACAGCTGTGGAACTCAGCGCCCAGGGCTCAGTACCTGCTGCAACCTTGGCCTGATGCTGTTATCAGAGTAAGCTCTAGGTGCACACACCCTTGCACACACTGGAGCCACTTCTTTCCTTTGCTTCACTCTTCTTCTCCAAGCTAATTCCCTTAACAAAATCTGCTGATGGGAAGAGATGGAGGAGCGGGACTACATCCCACAGGAGTATCTCATCACTGCACACAGGAATGAGGTCAGAAAGGGAGCATGAGTAGGAACTTGGTGAAGTTCCCTTCAGGAAGGGAAAAGAAAATAGGAGGTGAAAAGATGGAACTCCTGTTCCCATATTCAAGTTCTCAGGAACAATTCACAAACACTTTTGGGAGCATAATTTTTTCTCTTCATCCTTTTCCTCTGTTGGCATGGGTGCTCCTGTAGGACACAGGAGATAAAGGTGTTAAACTACTGATGCTGAGGAAGGAGTCAGATCTCCTGCTTCATAGGCACCTCCTGGTATTTACCTACCATGCTCAAGCACTGAGCCTAAAACTGTGTATTAAAGGGAAGTAACCACAACTTCATTCAGTGAGGAATCAAATCTTTGCACATATACTGTACGTGTTTGGAGAATGACGATTGAATTCGGGACCCTAGAGTTCAGAGGCAAAAGGATTCTTATTTTCTGGGCCATCACTGGGCTAAGGCATCAACTAACCATAGATTGCTCAGACTGAGGGAAATTTTGTCACAAAGGGAATCTTTCAAAGGATGGCTCAAGTACCCCACAGTTCAGTGCCATCTATATAGGTGGGTTTAGACTGAAACTTTGGGCTTTGGGAAATTTCAAGCATGTAATTTTTCCCTAGGGTCAAATCCCTTTCTGCAATTTTCATATTACTTGAAACAGAAACGATCTTGCAGATGAAGCAACATAATATTTAAAATTAACATGGGGAAAAATATACTAGAAGGACATAGAATCTGAGTAAAGGTAGAGTAAGAGAAGAAACTGAGCAAAAAGATTTAAGAAGAGAAAGGTAGAATTAAGATGGAGTGGAAGGAAATGAGAAGAATTATAACTAAAAATAGACTCCAGCCACTTCCCATGTTGAAAGCTCACAGTAAGCTAGTAAGCTTATTGGCATCTTACAATTCTGCCAGGGTATTACAGAAACAGCATTTGAAGTTACCATCATGTGTTTTATGTGCTTCATAATCACTTTTGTTAATAGGAAGATTTCATCCGTACTAAGATTTAGTACTTTACAACTGAAGTCTAATTAGTAAATCTTGGAAGGGAAGGAAAGCAAGCTGACGCTTTGCTCAACAAGCTTCTATGTACAGTCAGGATTAAATGTCAGATAAAGCCTCTGCTTTATTAATTTTCACTTTACTCTGAAACAAAATATATGAACCATGCAATTATTTCAAAACCCTACCAGCACTAAACTCTCCCCATCTCTTACTTCTTCCTCATCACACTTTCACCCTCAGCAGTAGAGAACAGTCTCTCCTGCTAACCTGCAATAAACTCTGCTTATAGCTGCCTTCAAAGGAGGTCCACAGAAACTTAAAAATAAATGAGACAAGACTAAGATTAATAAAATAGGCAAGGATAATTGTTCATTTTTTTATGACCCAAATTCAATCCATTAAGGGAAGTGTATAAGACTCCCTTCTAGTTAAATTGACTGAAACATTCTGCAACAAGGGAGAATAATAAAGCACAATTAAAAGTGAAAGTGACCTGGAGCTTTAAATACCCAAGAACCATGGTAATGGAACAAGAAGGCCATTTAAAGGTCAGTAGCTTATAAACAATGTCCTCAGGGCAATTTCTCAAGAAGAAAATAATTTCAGATGGGACTACTGAGTAATTTATAAAAAAGAAGGCTTCTCCCATCCTGAAGGAAGCCAAGCAAAATTAAAAGCCTACTATGAAGCCCTGGCAGCCATTGTTTCATGTCTTATGTTCAAGAGGAACTATTCCAGCTGGCCTTCAGTGGGATCATCTGGCAGGGTAAATCTCACAATACCATGCTTACAGAGTCACGCATTTCCCAAAACACTTGTTCCTTTGGAGATGACATCTGGGCTGCAGTCCACGAACTCTGCCTGCACAGCTGGCAGGGGTTACCTGAGCACCTGCACTGCTGCAGAGCAAGAGGCAAAAGAAAACACTGATGCTCACAGTTCTCTGTGGGCAGTGTGGGAAGCTGTGTCCGTCATCCCCTTTGGTTCTCTGGCATATTTTCTGTGTCCTCTCATGCACACACTTCCCAGCGCATCCTGGGGACTGGCACCTGCTGCCAACCTGCACAAGGACTGAGTGTCCTGGCACCGCTATGGAAGTCTCCAGTTCTTCCTTGCCAAGACGAGTTGCCCTGCATGCACTGGTCTATGACTTTGGAAATTTGCCCCGATGAGGGAAAATACAGAAATCATTCTAGAAACCTAATATAATTCCTCATATTTGTACAGATCCTGTAAGCTCAAATGGAAAAAAACAAAATCCTTCTTCTCTTGGAGCCTTTCTTCTTTTTTCAGACTTGAAGGTAGAACCCCATTCTAGCATGGTCTGTATACCACACCTGGAAATACATATTATACCCAAAAAATATTAATTGAGTGTGCAGGAAAATAAGACTATTCATATAAGCATCCATTGCAAATCTGTCAAAAATATAAGGCTAGAAAACTATTTTTCATCCAGGCAGGCATATTGAGTACAGCAGTCCAACAACAGCTGTGTTGCATCAGCACCTACAGCAAAAACTACTAGGAAGGATTTGCGGGATCCAGCAAGTCATTCTGCATCACTTAAATCCATATCCAGGAGAAAAATCAGTGATCTTACACATTTATTTAGCCTGTGTTATATCTCAGCCATCAGGGAACACACCTCATAACCCGGTGTCCAGAGGAAAAGTTAACAAGATACTAGGCACATGTTGTTATCACATATAAGGTTTTGTGTTTCATGCAGCTTCATCAAAACTGACATAAACCAGTCATTTCAAAAATCATCTAATAACAGAGAAGAATTGTACGTAGGCTCTTGGTGAATTCTTTGCAAATGTGCCTTAATTCAAGAGTTAGCATAATAGTAATGCTACCCCACACAGCACAGGTTTCACTGACTACTTATGGGCATTTAATATTTCATTAGTTCTTTTTCTGAATGCCTTTCTTCTGCTGTGCTCATTCTGTACTTTTTTCTCCATCTGCCCTCTTCCCTTCTTCTGCACACCACAAGTTCACTGAATATTTTACTCCCCGTTCCTTTCATGGTCTCTTTTACCCAAGAAACACATCAATTGAATGACTTGAAGCTTATTCCCCCTGTGTTCAGGCTAGTCAAAAAATTAGCTGGAAGACATCAGCCACTTTGCTGTAACTGTGTGTTGTCTGTAAAGTAACATGAAACATCACATTGCACAGTGCTATTTCAAGAAAATTAGGCTCTCTTCTCTGCATTTTCTGCTGGTGCAGTTCATTTACAGCAGGCTGGCCATGTGCCCACTATGCACAGACAGTGCACGCAGAGTCAGGAACAGCTGATCAAACACAACCAAGATAAATTCAACCCACTTCATTTTCCATTGTCTATAAAAGAAATTTGGGTTTTATAGATTTTTGTCTGCATCTCTCTTCTGAGCCATAGGTGTAAAAATAAGGCAGGAAACTGGACAGATTTTCTTCCCTCAAGACTGTAAAATCACTCAATAAACCTCTTCCTATAATAAAAGCCTTAAAATGATGGTTGAAACCCTGGCTCCACTGGAGTCAATAGTAAAACTCCCATTCACATCAGGAGCAAGTGACTTCTGCGCTAATGAAAGCCCTTTAACGGTACCGGCTATGTTACAAAATACAGCATAGAATAACTCTATATAAAAACTTGCTATAAAACACATGTTTTTCTCCAGATAAGGTCTCACATTTTTTTACTAATAATACATTTTTTAAAATACTTCTTTCTTCCATCAATAAAAGACAGTCAATACATAAATGCCTATTAACACGGAGCAGCGGTTTATAAAAAGGGCTTCTGAAGACAGAATGGAAATGAAGCTGCAGGCTGAATGTTATATAGGCCAAATGGAATGGTCAAGGCTGTTTCAAGTCTCTGTTGGAAGCTTGTATATCTAGTACCAAAGTAAATGTTAAAAGCATTATTGGCCAAGATGGACTCACACTGACATCTCTCAAATTTGTACAAAACTAGGAGGAATTTATATTCTTTGTTTGTGTCTAACATTTTGATTTAGACTAACCAAAGCATACATGGTAAGCATCCAGACAGAAAAAACAAATTCCAGTATATTGCCTGCAAAATGCCAGCACAAAAGGATTTTAGAGAGAGAAATTCACATTGTCAGCTGTCAGTTCACAGCACAGATAAACCCTGGCATGTAATTGCAGCATTAGTCATGCTGGCTAACAAAGGCACCACAGAGCAGGTGGGGGACCAACAGTGGAGAGCAGAGAGGTCATCAGCTGTCTGAGGCACCAGCTTTCCTCAGCAGACTCCAGCACGTGCTCAGCCAGCAGGATGAGGAGCCCAGGCTGGAGCGCTGCACTTGCTGTGCCCCACCACTGGATGCCCAGGGCCGGCTGCCAGCCCTGCTCCCCTCACAGGCAGCTGTGCATGGGCTCAGGTCCTCCTGCACCACTTGTCCAGCACAGAGGGGACAAAAGTGAGCCATCACTTTGAAGCTGTAACTGTGTCAGTGCTCCCTTGGGCTTGGAACAGGATGGAAGAGGAACAAAGGAAAAAAGCTTTTCCAAAACAGCCACAGATCGGAGATGGGCTGCTTCTGAATTCAGGCTTTGGGTTAACAAATGTATGCCACTATAAAGGTGGGATGCAACTCACTTCTCCACATTCTGAAAACTCTTTTGAAGAAACAGCCCTACAGAGTTTTGGGTTATTTTCAGTAAGTCAGTAACAAAGTGAGGGCTTGAATCTGGAAAAATAGTCCTCATAATGATTCCATCCATTTGTAAAGAGTAGCGGGGGAAGAATATTTCTGATAGTGGCATCTCTTACACTTTCATTGTTTGCACCTATGATGATCAGAACTGCAAATACAGAACTATGGGCATAACTCATGAAGTGATGTGCTAGATTTGCCATCACCTGAAGCAATTAAATAAAGTGTGGAAATCTTTGAAAAACATATTCTAGCTCAATCAGAAGACAAGTCTGTGCCATGGGCCTGCATTGTATAGCTGAAGGATAGGATGACAACAGCTCTTGTAGGTATTAAAAGTCATGAGTATTTGAATCTGCTTTGCCAGAGTGGTTTGGATTTCTTTTCATTCCACGATTTTGGGGCCTTTCAGCATTCATATTTGTCAGCTTGCAGAGTAACATCAAAAACAAAGGTACAAAGTGCAGCCTTTCAGGATATAAATAGATTAATAGTTCCCAGAGGGAAAGGTACCTGAAAGACCCAGGCTGATTCTGAGCCATTCCAGAAGGATGCCATTAGACAAAGCCTTCCCCAGATCTCACTGTTAAGGGTATTTGAAATGGAAAGAGGTATTGGCCACAAGACAGGCACTCAAAACACAGGACCTAGGGGGGTAAAAAGTTCAGAAGTGTTTCATAAGGAGCTAAAGGCATCTGAGGAGAACAGCTGGTTTAAAATAAAGAATAAGGGCAGGAAGACTGAAGAGGCTGTCTCTTTCAAATCTTGGAGAGAGCTGATATTGATGAAGAAAGTGCTTCTACGGGCCTAAGTGGAACACCCTGCATTGCATGAAGCATAACAAACCGTCAGCATTGCTCGGGTGTCCTCTTGTCACTGAGCATTCCCGGTGCACAGGAGGAGCCATGCCAATTTGTCCATCTCAAATTGCAAATTCCAGCTGGAAACAACAATCTATTTTTTTTATTCAATTTCTGTCTAGTTCACCAAGATCAAATTGTTATTAAGAGGGAGAGATTCTCCAGAGCTACAAATAAACATCAGCTGGTCCTGCACAGAGGTAGATATCACAGGTCTCTCTGCTGGCACATCATGTAGGGATAGGATGATAGGCCTGCAGAATCTCAATCTTGCAATAAAGTGTGCCAGGGATTCACATCGAATCCACACTAATCCTGCAAAACTGAAACATGACTCCCAAACAGAGTCTTTCTTTTCCTTTAATACCTAGCACAGAAGAGCTCCTGAGACACTTACAGAGGCACTGTTACAGCAGAATTCAGTAGCATACACAAAGTAATATGAGGTAATTGACATGATTAATTGAAAATATTTTGTCCCAAATTGTTAAGCTTTTTGTCAGCGTTTTGATTCTACCAACATACTAATGAACAGCTGGTCTCTAAAATCATCCCCAAGCCACACTGGCAAAATACTGGTGCTTCCCTGTCTGTGGACAGGGAGGAGGACTTTGGGAAGGTCATTACTGAAAAGTGTGACATGTACAAAGAGCAGCCTAAAATTTTGGACTTGATTACTCATTTCAGACCCCTTTGGAGTCCCATAAAGAGCACATAAAACCTGACATTTCTGGGATGATGTAGAGGGAGAAGGAAAAGCAGAAATGAGGAGAGAGAAAAAAGGAGGGGCTGAGAAAGCCATTTTCCATGGTAATGTGATTAAGAAGAGCAGGAAGAAAAGGGCTGTGCTCCAAAGGATTTAGAGAAAAAGAGGTTCAAATACTATGAATGAGGAGACATCATGGGCTGTCCCATGTTTTGGAGCTGAAAAGCAAAGAAGCAGGTAAGAAGAGGATTCAGACCAAAGAGGAAAGTAGCATCTGTGAAAGAAAGAGTAGGGGATGCTGGGGAAGTGGAGGTGGGGACAAGCAAGAAGGAAATGGTATTTTTTTTCTTAGCAATCAGTGAATCCTTCTTACAGTTTACAGACAACATGGCCTTCCCTTGGAACAGCTGGTACATTCTCTGGAGGCTGATAACTTTTCAGCACTGAGGTGCCCTGTGTGCCAGAGCAGTTTGGTGCACAAACAAGCAATGGATTCGTTTACCCATTTCTCTAATCCATTGACAAAAACCAGTATGGTTGCAGCAAAACAGCTCCCCTATACACCTTGCCTTGAAGAGGAGTCTCACAGTAACCCACCAGTGGTGTGTGGGGTGCTCTGGGGCACAGACCAGCAGGTTGGAAGGGGAACCACAGCTCTGCTGCCCATGGATTCGTGAGATCCAGGAGAATACTAGTCAGGAGTGCTGATTTCTGTGCATGCAGGTAAAACATCTGCCTTGAACACATCTGGCATTTAAATGCATAGGACTGAGGTTGCTTGTAGTCTCTCTGGAGGCAGTTCTGCATTTGTCCACCCCTTTACTAGAACCTGAACATAGACCTTATAATTCCCCAGCACTTTGACAAAAACATCTTGTTTCCTCTTCTGAAGAATGCAGCAATATAATTAATAGTAAGAGCTACCCCACCACTGTACACATTCTCTCATGTTCTCAGCCAAGCAAATCTTTCACTTTGTCGGGTAATTTCTTTTTAATGCGGTGCTTGCTATTATTTCTTGATAGTGATAAAAGACCTGAAGCAAAATTCTTTTCAGAGAATTCAAGAGGAAAAAAAAAAACCTTTGTTGGTGAAAGGAGCATATTTAATGCATGCAGAAGGTGTTAATTAAAAATCCTTAAAGCTGACATTATAGCCTTAAAAATCACTAATATTTTGAGACTTAAATGTCTCCGTTATCGTCACAGAACATGTCTGCCATGGCACCCATTTGGCCTGAGGCTTCACTATAAAATTAAAAATGAGCATTTGGAACTGGTGAGCTTTGATCCAACTGAGTATGTGGTAGGATCAAATCATAATATGCCCATGATTTGCTGAGCTCATTCCTCCCTTCTGGCAAGGATTTGTCAACAGATAGTAATGTACTCTTATAACCTACAGATGTTTTACAAAGTAAGCTGATTTTTGCAAATTATTTTTTTGCATGAGCTTAACAACCCATACCCCACCCCCCCAAAAAAGCAACACCCCACCTGAAATTTCCATATGAAGTAAAGGGCAGAGGAAGCTTTCCAGCTGTTATAATTCAGTAGGTATGACATTTACCTCTCTGTGTTTTTCTGCAGCTGACTTAGTGCACATCACACTGTGCAAAGTTGAAAATCAATTAATTTTGGAAAAAAATTCTTTTTATACACTCTCTTCCATGGATAAAATATCTTGTCTTTCAGGGAATTCTTTTGGCATGAAGAGGTAAAACTGATGAATATTAAATCACTGCAATCCTAAAGAGCATAGTGTTTACCCAAGTTTCAGTGATATACAGATGAGCAGATACATCTACCTAGATATAGACATTTCATATACATATGAAGACGTGATCGATGCATAGGTTTTTTGGTTAATTTATAGACAGAGGTTCTAAATAAAATAAATATTTTTTTATCCTTTGAAATGTCAGATAGAAAAAAAAATTACTTCTGCAAATGAGAAGTGGCATCAGTCATCAGAGGAAGGAGTGTATAGAATCTGAAACAGCAAAGCAATTGAACATGAAAAGTTTGGCATAGAAAAGAAGGGTGAGTAATTTAAACCCACTCAGGAACAGGTGTGACTTGTTCATAAACCAGTTAGGAAAAAAAATTGTTCAATTACTTCTCTCTGGTAAATAACAAATTACCATAGTAACTCCACTTTCAAACAACATATGCATATATTTTGTTACAGAAAAGCTTGAGTCAAAACTGCATTTTAGTATCATACCATGACTTCTTTCTTAGCTTCAAGATCAGAATTCTATGAACTTTCAGCTCCTTATTTACATACATTCCCTCATCCATGACCTGAAAAGACCACTTTAAGGTTGACAGTATTGCTCAATCCATCTCTATAATTGCTTAAAATATATTCTGCCTGTTTGTTGAGACTGTTACATTGAGCCAATTCAGCCAATAGCTTTTATGACAGGAAGAGTAGCTGTCATTTTGGGGGTGGATTCCCAATGATTTTTTTAAAACCAGATGAATTTTTTCAGCAATTACAAATGACCTGAGGCATATGCTTATATGCAAGTGTATATTTAGCTTTATCATTATATATCCATGTGATGGTGGCGGTTATAAATTTGTGAGTATTTTCATTTTCAAGGTGGCAGGTTTTCAATTAATTTAACTGAGTGACCATACAGAACACAAACCATTGTGCAGAGCTACACAGCCCTGGTGGATTAGGAGGAGACCCAAACCCCACTGCTCCTCAGCCTTTGCAGTGCTGCACATACACTCACTCACCTCCAGATCCTGGTCCAGACTCTGCAGAAGAAATGTTCATCAGGAATCCATCTGCAGCATGCAACAGTCACCTGGTTAGTGATTAGTCTTTCTTTAGAAGCAACTTAAAGGCAGCCAATGTCAGTGCCTCCAGAGCTGGACTAGAAAACAAATAAATAAGGGTTATGCAGCCTCAATTAGGTAACATCATTTTAACATCCTGAATATTTAAAATATGTATGATTTGGATCTTGCACCCTGAAGAGTTACTGGTTTTGCGCAGACTCATACTGAGGGGCGTCCCACCTGTTCAGATTAACCTGTCCAAGCTACCAGGAGTCTCCAATTGGTCTTCAAACTTGGCAAGATGATCAGAATCTGCTGTTGTTGACAGTTTTCCATTTTGTAATCAGCAACAAATCAGACTTTACTTAATGTTCCCATAGCCATCTGTTGCCTCTATGATGGCAATTTCAGTCTGGATCCTTCTATCTTATTTATGTTTATACGATTCAGATGACCAAAAATATCAGAATGGGCAGCAGCATAACAAACACCTACACCTTCAATTTGAAAACTGTCTTAGATTCATTTCTGATTTTATAAAAATATGCCAGAAGGTCAGCCAATAAAGATAAGACATGTATGCAGTTGTAAGCTCTGGTACCCCATCCTCTTTTTTCTAAACAATAAAGGAAGAAGATGAAGTAGAAAATATAGGCACTTAGCCAGTCTCATCTCGTACTTCATTGGAAATCATTTTTGCATGAAGAGATGCTCTGAACTAAACCACTCAATCATCAATAGATGCAGTGAAACAAACCTCTTCTCATTCCACTGGAAATATGCAAACAGTAATATATCTCTTGCCTGAAGAATAATCCCCTGTTCATAGCATGGTAATTCGTCTCACTGAATTATCTTGCTTTACTTATTCATTCTAGAAGAATTTAAAGGAAAGAGGATGAAAAAGGGAAGGAAGGGGGGACAGAAGGAGGGAAAAACTACAGCAAACCACTCATCAACAGCACAAACACAACTAAAAGTTCACCTGTGTCCAGTGACTCAAAACAATGGAATTGCAAAACTTTTTTTTTAGATCACTCTGTATGGGCTATGTCTATAGCAGAATTTTAGTCTGTAGCAGGTGTGCAGTTCTGAAGGCCTCCCAGTTGTCCCCACCTGCAGTACCTTGGGTGACATCATGGAGATGAGCGGAGTCACTGTGTGCAAGCTGTGCCCCTCCCAGTGGAGCTAAACTGTCAGATGCCTTTCAGGGAAGCACCCAAAGCACAGCAGCCACTCTTAGGTGCTCAGTCCAAGCAGGAAGGTTAGAGCTAGGCCAGGGAAGGCCTCTTGAAATGCAGATAAACAGCCGCCCACAGCCTCAGCTCCTTGTCTTTTCAGATCCATTCCTCTTGGGTTGCACCAGTTACTTATACAGATACAGGTTCTGCCATAGATCTTTGCTTCAAAAGACTTTCTGCATGGAGTGATTATGTCAGGTGGATTTTATTAATATCCTCCCACCTTTTCATCTTTGTATTCAGGTAAGGAATGTAATTCTGCACAGGTATAAAGTTATCATATCCTCGCCATAAACTGAGTGAGACGATAACTTGTCAGATAGTTTTACAGTGTTATGCATCAGCTGAAAGGCTGAGAATGAAGCAAATAGTCCAAGGTTTTTTATATCTCCCCTAAAGCCATAAGGAGATGTAAGTACTGATATGAAATGATGCTACATTTTGTTTGGGAAAATATTGCAAAGTTGTTTTAGCCCAAGATGGCAGCTATTACGTAAGAGACAACAACATCTTCTCTTTTAAAGTCTTCATTTTCTCCTTTTCCATGAGGAACAAAAGTACTTTGAGCTCAGTTAGCTCTCCCTTTAGATAATGAGAACAGAGCAAAGTGCTTGAATCAGCACATGAAACTTCCTGAGAAAAAGATATAGGAGCTTTTCTTAAAACAGCCCTTCCCAACATCAGATAGATGCCTGAAGCTTGCAGAGATGGAGTAAAAATACAGTACTAGCATCTGGAAATGGGACAAAGCTTGAGGTAAAAAATCCTTCCTTGCAGCATTTCTTTTTTAGCTTTGAATTTTCAACTTTTAAATTTATGACCTTTGTTGAAATGACTGTCACACAGCTACAAAGCATCCCTTCTGTCCAAGGCAGTCATCCCTTGGGGCCTGACTTCCTGTGTCTCCCATGAGCAGAACAGCAGCAGTGCAAAGCTACTGCTTTCCCTAGCCTCAGAGCAACATCTAGTCTGCATGGGTACCCCAACACAGCTGCTCTATGAAGTACTCAAGATTATCGCTAGCCATGTTAGTGTGAGAGACATGCAGATGGAAGTGAAAAGAGTAATGGAGCTGCCTGCTCTTCCTTGCCTCATTTTTCTGGTCATTCTTGAATGCTCCTTGGTCAAGAAGTTCCTCAGTTTTATTACAGCCAGTGCTTGACTGCAATCCATGAAGAACTTTTCTCATGATTCCTTATAGGAGGTAGCTGCTGAGTTATGTTGCTCAGGAAAGAGGAAAATCAAAAGAGACTTCAAGCTCCATAAATTTTTCTCGAAAACTGAATGATGTGACAGACCAAGGAGAGGTGCTGCTTCAGATACTATTTCTCAACTTTTTTAAGCTGAAAATGACCATGTCTTTGCAAAACATCACTCCTTTTCATTAACAGACAAATAGAATTTAACCTAAGCTTTGAACAGTCATTTATTATTTCTGGTTTTCCACATCCATATTGATTCTATTTTTTCCACGTTTTCACTTATTTGCCTATGTAGAAATGTGTGCATTTTGAGAAAGTTTTTTAATGGATTTGATCTTTGGACCAAGTTTTGATGTCTCCTGGACCTCTTAATCCTAGGGGCAGCAGGTTGTTAAACTCCTCTGACTACAGCTACAATCTTCTGTTGGAGACTGATCTTTATTTTCCTCAGACTATAAACAGTCAGGCTGCTGTAGGCTTTATGCTCACAACTACTTTCTTTAACCTTAGCTGAGAAGAGAAATCGCCAGTATCTCAAAAAAAAACCTACACTCTCATTTCTTTTCTTTGTTCCAAATATTAGCTGCATTTTTAAACCCTTTCATTACAGTGACAGTAGCCTCCTTGATAAAGCTCCTTGTGGGAGGGGTCCCACAAGGTCAACTCTGTCAGTTTGGCTTTCCTGATTTGATTTTCCTTTCTTCATCTATGTCAAAGACTGGCTTTTACAGTCACAACTTATTTTGTTCTGTAGCTTCTTACAGAGTATGAAATTTCACCTAAAGGATCTCATGGCTGAGTCCCAACACTCCAAAAAGTAACAGGAATTTCAAAACTACACGTGGATTTTTCCAGTTATATTGGCACATTATTAATCAAAATTCAAATGGATTCTTTTTTCTTGCCCCAGCAGCTGTAGAACAGCACAAGCTTTCTCATCCTCAGCACTTCAAGAGCATTTATGGAATTCCATATCTGTCAGACACCCTTAGAAAAAGCCAGACAACCTAAGTAACAGCTATCCAGATATCTTAAATTCCGACTTTGCTTCATTGATTCTATTTTGCTAGTACAATAAAATGGCACTGTGTAATTTTACTCTTTTCTTCATTCATAATTGCCCTTTTGATTTTGAAAATAATGCTTCTCACTGACTGCAATGTGAGCTGCATTCAGTTTGCTATGTTATCTAAATCTGAGCAAATATTATAAAGCTCACGCAGTTCCTCTGAGGGACAGAATGTTCTCATTTCTTCAGTTACTCACATTTGAATATAATGTTTACAAAGACATTTGCACTTGTCCTTCTTTCTTATAATTGTAAACTTTAAGATTAGCATGGCTGTTTAAAATAAGATATATTTGAGTGAACAAGTCTTTCTAAACTTAATTTTCTTCACTGAAGGTTACTATTTTTTGTTTGTTCTAGCCTTCATTCAGATATTTAAAAATGTACTTGCTGATTTAGGTCCAATTTGTCACAGAGGTCCTGGCCTAATTATGGCTGTTAAAACACTACAACTATTGAAAACATCCTTCAAAGGGACATGTTTTTCACTAAACTCAGCAGAAATCTCCCCATCACATGCAGGGTCACCGAGCTGGGTCTCCAGCTCACCACCACTCAAGCAGAACTACTCTCTTTGAGGCTTCTGCTTGCAGCTCCACCCTCATGTCTGCATCAAGGCTGGCTGTGCCAGAGCTGGCCATGAGGAAGGACTTGACAGGGTTCCAGTGCCAGCCTGGGATGGGTTTCCAGATTTCCCCAGCCAGGAAGCCTCATACATATAAATATAGGAATGTAGAGGTTTTGGCCAATATTTAGAACTTGATTTTTAGCCCTTGAGTTTGGATATTTCTACCCTTGGTTTAGAATGGACATGTTGATGCTTTCCAGCTCCAGCAGGGCATTGCTGACCAAGGCCACTGCTGGCTGGAGAAATAGGACAGCAGAGAGCACTGTCCCTCCAGGCTCACAGCGATACCCCCTGGCACCCAAGGACACAGGCACACCTTCTCCGTGGATACTGCCCCACAATCTGTTTTACACTGCTCTGGAGGAAAAAAAGCTCCTGTTTTTGAGCCCTCATTTCTGTTTTTATATTCACACAGATATGTGTTTGCTTTTGTAATAGAGATTAATTACAGAATGTGGCAAGCTTTGATGGCAAAAGGTAACTGTAAAAAGAAAAAGTACAAATTATAGAAGACTTTCAAAAGCACACAATATGAAGAAGGACCCTGCCAATTCAATGGCTGGAAATAAAGAAATACAGGCATTTTATTTAAGCAGTGTGGTATTTAATGTCACAAACTGAAGGGAAATCCAACTGCAGAATAAATAAGATGTAGCAAGTGGATTAAGGACATAGGTTTATGTACATAGCACAGTTCTAAGTAGGAAAGATGTATCTATGTACATTTAAATCTGGATGCATGCATAAAAAGAATGGGGTTTTTTTTTCACCCAAGCGTATAGTTCTGAAATACTCTTAATGAACCATTTATAGCAAATTGGTCATAAGAAACATCATACTTGAGGTCTAGCCTCAAGTAAAGAGTGTTTTTCTCAAGACTTGGAATGCTGTGTGGCAGCCATGCCTGTCCTGAACAGAGGCATTCTTTTCTTTCTGTTTAATGAATTGGGCTGCCCTGCTCTTTATGCAGAGCAAGTACAGCTAGTCTGAGGCACATTTAAGTAAAACCATTCCAGCATTTCATTTGCCTCAAATGAAAGAAAGTCAGGCCAGCCCTCAATGTCTTGGTGGGGTTTGTGGCTGTATATCCTTTTTCAGTTCCCCAAAAGTTATGTTCTCATTAAAATGTCACCTTACAATAATGCTCTAATGTACTGGCTTCTCCTTCATTAGCTGTTGAACTAAAGCTTGTAATGGAAAAACAGATTACCCTGAATTTATGATGGGCTAATTCCATTCCTTCTAGTCATGAAGATAAATCACCCTTTGTTTACAACTGAAAGACCAGCAATTTTTAGCAGAATGAGGAATAGATGGGAAAATACAGTTTTAACTCTTGGCACAGATGGTTTTGCGGCCCCGAAGCAACAATGTGGTCAACAAGTAAAACATAAAATTAAGCTCTGGTAAAGACCAATGAGCAGTGCTTTCAAATTGCACTTATTTTAGTCAGTTGAATATCCCACCATTTACCTCTGAAAACAGGATTTGACCCTGAGGGGTTCTCTGCCATAAGGATATTGTTAAAGGAAAAGTGAAATCCAAATCAAAAAAACAAAAAACTTAGGACAGATAGTAGTAGAAATTATTATAAAGTCAGGAGTTAACTAAAAGTTACCAGATCACAAAGTCACAAAGAAAATTTCCGCAGATCATCTTTGGGGCAAACAGTAATTCTATTATTGCTATTTTTTTATCTTGCTTTAAAGCACATATAGAAAAAGACAAAGAATTAGAATGTTATGCGATGTCCCTTACTGAGTTAGGACAGCAATAGGAAAAGGTCCTACCTTCATAAGTATAGGAAGGAAGCAGGGATTCATTATCATGTGTTAGACAGATAATGGTGAATACAGATTTGTAAGACTAAGCAGCAAAATTGTATATGAAGAAAAAAATTCTGAAAACATGTTTTGAAGCTTTTCCTAAAGGCTTTTTAATGTACCTCTAATTCTGTACAAAGTAGATGAAAAATATGTTAAAATGATCGGGTTCTAAAGTAACAGTTTTATTTCTTCTGCAGAATAGTTTCTATATGTATACAAATCTAATTACCTATACCTTTGTTTTCCTTTTTTTATTTTCCAGCAACACTGATTTATCTGTTCTATTTTTACCAACTGGTAAAAGTATAGATATGAAGCATTAAAAAAAATAAATAAATAAAAGCGGAATCTGTTGGGACAGCAGTTCCCTGAGGGACAAAATGAAATCAAACATTTTAGCTCGTCAGGTAAATACCATGTCAGGCTCACATAAGGGATACTATTTTCATTTGACTGGTTCAAAGAAAGTGATCCTAAAAACCTATTGATGATCCTTTGCATTCCAAGTAAGAGAATGCCATTGCTGAAGTATAGATTTAACTAGTTATAGTAAACAAGATGATCCCCAACTCAGGGAATGATGATTGGCATCTGACTCCATGGCTTTGGAATGCTGAACACTCACTTTATTAAAACGATATTATATTAATATACTATTTAAAGAGATACTATACT
>VXBC01009160.1:0-79839 GCA_013399945.1 Ploceus nigricollis | reverse complement strand
CTGCTTAAAAAAAAAAAAAAAAAAAAAAAAGACAAGCAAACCAGAAATGAATGCTTTTAATATTTTCTCCTTTTTTTCTCATCTCACTTGCTGTTTGGGTTATGACTTGGACTATGAGATTCTTTGAGATTCTTACACAGGATTTATTGCCTTGTTTGAGAAAACATCAGAAAAATAAGTGAATACACTGATAAAAGCTGTGGCTAATGTAAGATATAGTCTTATTTAGAATACCCACAGAAATTATTTAATTTTAAAAACATCTTGCAGCCATCTTCCTCTTAGCTTCAATAGCCTAAGAATCCCATTCTTACTCTGGAGGAGATGCCAAATGCTTTCCTGCTTACTACATTCAGAAACAGATTTAATTTTGCCCAGAAAGTAAAGTTTATCAGAGAGATATTTGGTTTATGTTTCAACTGATATGTGCTGCAAACTCTCTTCCTCCAAACTGCAAAACAACTGATATCTGCATTTTATTTTATAGTCTCCCTGGAGGAGTCTGTCAGTAATCTACAGCTGAGACACTGGGAAAATATCTTTCTTCTTCAACCATTTGGTTCATTCACTTATTTAAAGCCTAACTCCTTCTGGGTATTTTGCTCTCCAAATGTACACTGAGATCTTTCCTTGTACATGGTTTAAGGAGATAATCGTTGTTGTCAGCTGTGGTATTTTTATTTGACTCACAGATAATTTGTGTTTTTCCTGAAGTTCCTAAACTCTTTGGCTGAAGCAATTAAATTAGAGTTTGAGGGAGCCAGGTTCTTAGCTCTTGAGCTTAGAGGAAGAAATTTTTAAAAACTTGAACATTCAAACAAATCCAGAGAACTCAATACTTTTAAAATAGTAAGATTTTAAATCCTCTCACGACTTCTTAGTGCTCACTATTATCAAAAATGCTGCACTATTAAACATAAATGATAATAAAAATGTTTGCTAAAAATGATCCTTCATTAGCAAACGATAGAGCTACCGATTCAACAATGAAATTTTAATCAAAAACTAATAGCCCATGTGCCCACACAAATGTCTTATTTCTCTGGCTTCAATTTTCCTTCCATGAGAAAATCTTGGCTCCCATTGCCTTCCATGTCTTTATGCTGACAGTTGTGTAGGTCTGTCTTTATAAATGATGACAACAGCCCTCATCCATCAGTCACTATACAATTTTCATTTAACAAAGCTTATTTTTGCTAATATGTATTAAATATGCTCTAAAGGTGTTTTCCAATCTCTTCTCCCACAAATTTGGAAGAAAAGTATTTTCTGACTTACAAGCCTATTTCACAATCTCCCTTTTATGTTTTTTTGTTTCCCTCAGTGTCTTTCCACCCTTTGAAATTTCTCTGCGGATCACTCATTAGAAAATTCCTTTAGATAAGCCAGTTCTGATGCTGAGTTTGCCTGCCCTGCCAAGCAACAAGTTAGAGACTGTTACACCTAATGGCAGCTGTAGCTTGGTCTTTCCAAGTGTTATGTGCCAGAGTGCCACTCCAAATGCACCCAAAACTCTCTCCTTCAGCTCTCCCACACAGGCTTTCTCAGTGATTTTGAAGCTTTAATTTCCTCTAGCCCATAATGAAGGGGTCTTTAAGAGCAGTTAAAATTGTCAGGCAGGCAGCAAAGTTTTCTGATTTCTGAAAGTTTTCTTTCACCAGCAGACACTCTCCTTCTTCCCTTCTGAGGAAACTTCAGCTCCTAATCAGGGCAGCTTGAACCTGAACTTTTGCTTGGCACAGACTTAGAAAAATGTCTGTCATCTGCCAGGATCTAGCCTTGTAGTCCAAACACCTTTTCCAGTGACAATGCAAAGGTTTTTTCTGAAGACTTCAGCTAATGGTGCATCAGGATGTTGCAAATCTGTATACTAACCTGCTTGGAACTTAAAGCTTTTACTACAGAAGCAGTCTTCTTCCTGAAGAAAAAAGACAAATCATTATAAACAGTTTCAAATTACTGAGTGACACAACACACACAATAGAAGCAGAAGAAAGCAGGGACAGGAACATTATTAAGATCGTGACAAAAGGGAAAATTAGAATGAAGACTTGAAAAATGCTAATTAACTTTAAAAAAATGTAAATTTTGCAACATACTTGTAGGTTTTGAACTTGGTGTTTAAGGAACTTATTACTGATCCTCTCCTGAGTTCATTTGTTCCAGCATCTTGGTGCTGTAGTGCAAGGGATTATGCAAAAAGATAAAAAAACAGCTTAAAGCACAGAGCAAATATGGCAGACAGAGAGAAGCAGGTAGGCAGTATTTAACCAGCTGTAAGGCTGAGCACAGATGTGCTCCCCACCCCTAACAAAACACCCCGAGCGCTTTGGCTTGCAAGCAGGGAGGGGCAGGGCTGGCCTCTGCAGCTCCACAAAGGAGGTCTCCCTTGTCACAGGGTTATCCATGTCCCCCTGCTCCTGATGGCACTGACCACTCTTACCTGGTGAACTGATCACTCACAACCAGCAGCCCCAACTTATACAATCAGTGTCCTAAAATCTTTCCTTTACTTTTTCATACCTTTCCACACTGATGTTTTTCCTCTTGAATACACCAGCTACTTCTGATCTTATCTCAACAATCCTACTTCTGCCAATAATTTTGTCTTCTTATCTCCATACAGACTTTCTCAAATCTCTTTCAGACTTGTCTGTGTGGAGGTTATGCAGCTGTGCTGCATCAGAGCTGAGTCTTGGGTCCAAATACATGGTCAGAGAGACCCTGGGTGGCAGGAGAGAGCTTGCAGCTGGGTCTGCAGAAAGGGGGTTGGTTAAAAACAACCATAATAAATTCCTAAACACATCAATATAAGTTTCTATCATCATAATGTATCCACAGACACACACACACCAAAAATAAAGTTCCCTCAGAGTAATAAATATCTTACTCCTGTAAGCTAGCTAGTTAAAGAGGATTTTACAAGGCGAGCAGCCTATGGCTAGGACGAGCCACCTGATTTTTCACACTGAAGCAGTTTATCAAACCACTCATCCAGCATCCCTAGGCATTCATAATTCCTAACCTACTTAGAGCTTCAGGGGCGCAACATCTGGAAGACCAGACTTAAAATGACAGAAAAGCTTTGAAGGTCATGCAGGATAATTTACCTAAGCTTTGAGTATTTGATAGATGAGAGGGCTGTTACTCACTGGAAATGTTAGGAGGCATTACGAGAACAAGTGAGAAACAGAAATTTATAGGTTCATAAATTTTAATGCCAGAAGAATCATCTAATCTGACCTGCATACCATAGGCAATGAAATTCCACCAAGTAATTGCCACATGAAGCTCATCAATTTGGGGCTAAAGTAGCACTTATCTCCTCATAGTAACAATTATCATAGAGAATGAGGTAACTACTTTGTAAGAGCAAGAGAAAGAAGAGAAGGAAATATTCTAGTGCAATTTTATCCACCCCCTTTTTCTCTACATGCCATGCCTGGTAGAAGCTTTCAGAAAGTTGTACTGCAGTTAAGATTATAGAGAATAAATGAGAAGTACCTATGCAGTTTGCACATGACATTGCACTTCTGGAGTATCTCGAAACTGCAGAGAAGAGGGTAATAAATTATATTTATGCAGCAAACAAGAAACGGGGAGCTAAAATAAACACATAGAAAACTAAAGGCGACACAAAGCATTTACGCACAAGAAAAAAAATACTCTTGGTAAATGGAATGTAATAACAAAGCTGCAGCATACATTTACTTTCAGTAGCTTTGCACATTAGAAAATGATGATCATGAAAAAAAATTATAACAATAACCTAGGATACATGGAGCTTCCTTCTGAAAGGAAGTTATGGAAAACAATAAAAGCACATCTTTTGCAGAAAAGATTACAGGCTGGGTAGGTAGTGTGACCTATGCCAGAGCAGGAACAACGAACAAAATAACAGCAGAAGTTGACCATAAAAGAAAGGAAATTGGTACATAAAGAGGGGAGCTAAGGAAATTTTACTTCACATGGATTTGTCTTGCAAGTGGCTGAGTGGCATCTCACACCTGCTCACCTCAAGAACAAGAGCTTCTCCATACACCACGACTCCCACCATTTTACACCCAGTCTCTCCAGTGTCCCATTGTTGCCTCATAGTGCTCCCAGTGCCTTTTTCCCCACATTCCCACAGCACAGTAGCCCACTTGCCCAAGTATCCCTTCCCCATCTGCCTCTCGGGGCTCACTGCCTGGGCAAGAGACAACACGAGCAACAGAGAGGACTACAGTCACACCGACTGCCCACACTGGCCCACTGCGGGGGATGCTGATAACCAGAACTGAGGCATGACCAAATCCTCTGTTTGTTTCACTTAGAAGCAGAATCAGTGAAGTCAGTGCTCTCTAATCAGCCCCTGATTATTAAAAAATTTTTAAGACTTCATAGTCTTTAGGGCCTCTGCCTAAATTGATTAAAAAGGGACAAAGAGGGAAAAGAGGTGGAGGAGAACAATGAGATTAAACTATTTTATTGACTTTATTTCTCATTAAATCAGACTAAAAAAATTTAAATATGTAATGTATTCATTAGGGAAAAACAGAGAAAAAACATCATAGGACTAAATACTGACATGGAGGCTTAATACTTTTGCAAATAAAGTATAAAAGTCCCTTTTAATTGAGTCATCAGGATGTCAACTATCTAAACAGAATGATTAGGGGATCTCAGTAGTATTCATTATTTTTTTTGTAATTCTGTGTGGGAGGTTGAAAAATCAAATCTACACATTTTGGTCAGAAAGGTCTTTGTGGCTGCCTCATGAAGGAGGAACATATTTCTAGGTGCTTCATGAGAAGAACAGTATACAATTACCAGTACAAAGGATGATACAAAATGTACCCATCTTGAAATTGAGTATCTAAGCTAAGATTTGAGATTAATAAATGCATAAATAGTTTAATTAAATAAATGTAATGGCAAAAGCAATTTCTATCAGAACTAAATTATTATCAGACAAATATATGCATGTTATTTTTATTTCAAGTTCCTTATTTCCTTTAACTATAAATACCGTAGAATCTCTTAGCATACACACTTACATGAGTAAGTGTTTAGGTAAATAACAGCTCTATAAATATAACAAATGTTTCTATAAATGCAACTGCATCCTGATGAAGAATAATTAATTTTCTATTTTCTTGGATCTCTCAGCAATAGATACTTGAATAGATGTGAAACAGCATCACTCTAATAAATTACTGTAGGACATGCAGCCAGAGAGATGTAAAGGAGACAGATCATTAATTATTTAGCATTGTCACTGCTACAGCTTGTTTGCAAAAAAATAATGCTTGAGTGCCACCTGGGACATGGGACAGTATTTTTCCCCCTAACTTGGGGGAATTTGGCTACTGGTAGAAGGACCAGGACCTATGTCAGTGATAAGCTGTGGACGAGCCTTCCAGTGATCTCCTGTCTGGGTGTATAAGGACACTCAACCTGCCTATGGACCCGTTGTCAGAGCAGTATTTTATACCTTAAGATTTTCTTCTAGAACCAGGTTTTGGGTAACTGCTGCTTTCTTCACAGGGAAACTGTCAACAGGGAACTTCTTTCCTGTCCAGCTCTCCCTGTTTTTCAGTGTCCCACAGGAGCAAAAACTCCCATAATGCTGAACTTCAGCAGCTTTAGTTTTGTATCTTGCCGTGGAGTTGTTCACTCTCACTTTCTGCTACATTCAATGGAGAGAAGCACTTTAGTGGTTTCTTGACCTATTTTAGGCATCAACTTTAAGTTTGAAACAATAAGTTCAAAATAAATATGTCTCTCAGGGTTCATTCTAGTTGGTTGTTTCTTGTTTGGTTTTTTCCCCTTGGAGGGGTACAGGCTGTACTTACGGCACTTGGTAACTATAACTTTAGGCATTGAATTTAAGGTTGAAATCGCTTTTGCCCAAACAGTACCAGTGTGCTCTGAACTGAGGTACATAAACTTTTGATTGCACTCAGACATGTCTAGAAGGAAAAGGCACATTTTATAGATGTACTTATTGCAGTGAGCTGCAGTAGTGTGGAAGCTGTCCTGCTCCAGGCAGAGGGAAGAGGCGATCTGAGGACACACAACACCAGCGACTGCAGGTATGGTATGCATGATTCCAATTACACCTGACACTGAACCTGATGCCTTGATGGAATAACCACTGAAGGTTGCAGGAAGCTGCCAAGATTCATATGTATGCATCAGGAACCCTATTGAAATACGGAAGAGCAGCAGCTGACTTCAGTCCAAGTCATTGGGTGACAATGACAATTTTTTTTCTGTCTTCCATGTGTAGAAAAAGTAATTAATCCTGCCCACTAATCATTGTCTTAAAAATGAATAGCTGTATTTAAGCTATATCTTGTTTTGTATACCTTACTTCTAAAATTCCTTTGCACTACACATGTGTAGACACAAAAGTCTACTACTGAATTTTCTGTTGACATTCCCAACCAAACTAAAATTATTAGGGTTATCAATGATAGAGAGAAAGCAGACTGTGATGGTGACGGAAGCAGCTTGGAAGAACCGAAAGACTTTCCCATTGGCTTGTGAAGAGATGTCCATCACCTTGAGAAGTGGCTAATCTGTGAGCTGAAGGGAGCACAGCTCGAAGCCAAACAGGTGTGCAAGGCAGCTGTAAAGTCTGCTACTATTTCTCCTCCCCGTACTTGTCCTAAATAGAGCACATGGTTTCATAGCCCTGCATTTCAGACTAGCAAGCTCGTTTTCCTGGGAGGTAGAAGTTTGCCTGCTAGACTGGCAGCTTCAAAGGAGATCCTTCAAAGGTGCTGCTGAAGGTAAGGTGCTAGTGGAGTCCCAGTTGTCTCCCATGAGGAAGCACCTAGCCCCTAGCTAGGAGCACCAGCAGAGCTCCTGCTCTGCTCCCCTGAGGTCCAGCTCAGAGGGCGGTCAGGCCAGGAGGGGAGAGCGTGCCACAGGCAGGGTGGCAGGGCTGCCCTTGGCAGGCAGCAGGGAGTGTGAGGACAGCTGGGGCCATCGCAGTAAACTCACTACGTCCACCACACACAGCCACCAGGAGAGGAGGAACTCTCAGGTTATGTACATGGTCTTGTATTTTCCTGTAGTTAACTCAGGAAGCCCAGGTTCTATTTTGCTAGCTACTGCACATATATATGAGTGCAAAGATGGCTGTGGGTGGAAGATCTTAAGTCATATCTCTATGATGAAAGCAAAGATGTGAATTCTGAGGTCAAGAAAAATATGTTTCCCTGACTGATCCTTTCTATTCACAGCTCTGGCTTTGTGCTTATTTTTCATGACTGGAGCAAGGGGTGGGTGATTATATGTGTGTGTTTGGTTTTGCAGGGAGCTGACAGATAACAACTCTCTGATTTCTTAATTCTATTCACCAGCCTCCTGCCTCCCACAGTGTTCTTGCAAAAGCGTCCTTTATTTCTTTTTTTACCACTAGATGGTAGTAGCAGGTAGAGACTTGGTTTTTTTTATTTTTTTCCCCTCTCTTTCTCACTCCCCTTTGTTTACTGTCTCTACATTAGTTTTAGGACTCCGGGTCTAGTAAAAGGTTTTTTTTTTTCTCTGAATGGTCAAATGATTATGCACATGCTAAAGATTTGAAACGTTTTCAAAATGACCATTTTCTTCCTTTTCTACACCCCTGCTCCCCACACACCCTTGCTGAATCCAGTGTGTGGAGCTGATCAGAGGCAGCAACCATGACGATCAGAAACAAGCCTCACTTGCCTACAAAATCTCTCTGAAGACCTTCCTATGTACTATTAATTACACTCACCGTTTTCAGTAATTGCTTCTTTATGAGTAGTAAGGGGCACGAGCAGCTGTTTTGTGGCCTCCAAAGCAGCCCTGTGCTCTCCCTCAGTCTGCGTTGCCTTTCTTTCTCCACTTCCTGGGCTTGGGCAGGAAGAAGTAACCCCAGCCCTGGCAGTTCTGCAGAGGGATTGCCTGCCATCTGGCTGGGACAAGGACAGAGCCAGGCAAGGAGGCAGCTATGCTTCCTGACACTGTCCACCTTGGAAAATTTTTAGGAGAGCAGTTACTTCCCCATGACTCCAAATCATCTGTTTTGATTTTTATATAGGACACATTTTTGCTCTGCAGATGCAACCAACAATTATTAAAACATTGTCTTGAATTAGTGTAAGCTGTGCCAAGCAGTCTCTAAGAGTTCATCTGTGTGTGGTGTATCAAAGCTGTTTTGCACTAGCATATTAGAAAGGAGAGAAAATACAATCAGTGCAGCTGTCATTTGATCATATCAAATATTATCCTTGGCTACTGATAAAGCAACACAAAAGCATCATTTAGCAAGTGTTTGATGACTAAATTCTGGATTTTAAGACTGCATTCCCTCTATAGAAATTTATTATAGATGGATGAGTACAAATTAAGGACCACACATAATAAGTACTTTATATACCCTCCCTGTCCCTCAGGTACGTGCTCTTACACAGGTCACTGCGTTTATGTGACCCCAAGGAGCACCCTCATGTTAAAGGGCAGGTCAATTTACTGAGAGCTATATTTACTGCTTAAATGGAAGGCACCAAACTACAATAATGCTAACTGAACAAGAGCCATCCTTTCCTTTAGTGAGAAATAAGCCTTTTATGATTTTTTCAATAAGCCTATCTCTCAAATGTCTATTTCTGCACAGATAAAAGTGCCTCTTTAGCAGATTGTTCAAGACTAAGTCCTGAAGGGTATTTTCATCCTTTTTATGTAAAGCACAAACCAAAATAACACCCAGGCAAAACAAAACAGAAAACACATATTCCTACATCTATTAGTATTAGTCTGGATTAAAGCTTCCATTTTCCCTACCTTTGCTTTTGTAAGGTAATAGAGACATACATCTTTCTTCTTTCATACTGACTTCTTTCTGCCTCTTCTCCTTTCTGCCACAGCAGAGGAACACTTGAAAAAATAATTAAAACTAAGAAGCAGATCCTCAGGTGCTGAAAATCAAAATTGCTCCAATGAACTTGAGTTATACAAATTTTTATTAGTTGCAAAATTGGCCCCACTGGATTTTAATTGCACTTCGACATCTGATGTACCTTTTGATAGCAAAAGTAGGCAGTCCTAAGCAACCCTTTAATTTTCACTGGAGAAAGGTTTAACGTTCAGTAAAGGATGTCTCGGCTAAAATTTCTCCTTTCAATTCATAAGTACAGGCATGATCTGCTCTGTAACTTCAATACTTCATTTTCAGGTACCTGGTCCAATTATAAAATGTTCATAGAAATGACTGCATTAATAAAGAAAACCTCTACCAGAAGAGAAATACGTTCTTATAGTTAAATAATTTGTGCTGGCATCAGGCATTTTGGACCACCTTCCTGCTCTCTCACACACCTTTTGTGTGTTCTTGCAAAAAGCCACCTGGAAATTGTTCCTCCAGCCTGACCATGGGCACTTAGCAAAGTCCCCAAATTGAGATGGTTGTGGCTGTCCAGTGTGCTCTGTGCTCACATGAAGTATCTTGTTTTGCTCATGAAAGGCTGTGTGGAGCCCCAGCAGTGACAGGTCAAAAAAACTTAGTTGGCTAAATACCTAAAGTTAGGTGTGGCAATTACTATTCACAAATGTTTTAAGCCAATACTGCATTCCCACTCTTTCCCTGCCTCCTGGCACTCATCAGCATCCGCTCCTTCCCTTCTCATGTCCCTGCATAAGCAGTCAGGATTTGCCTGATGAAGAGAACTATGGAAAGGTTTGGACCGAAACTGATGTTGCAAAAAGCAAGGATTCCTACCATTCAGACCTTCTTTTTATCCTACCTGCCACATGGGCACGTATTTGTCTTACCATGCAAGCGTGTTGAGTGGATCACAGACAGGACACAGAGGATGAGAGGTGTGGTGAGGTCGGCCTGCTTATGGAGCCCCATGGGTTTTTTCTCACCCAAAATAGGGAGATCTCATCCATACTTCTTGGGATAAGTCTCCCAAGCCATGGCCAGACACAGTGTTAGATGATACTGGCAAAAACTAGCTGTGGTAGCCTAGCCTGAGCCTGTTCAGTTTATTAGTGTACACAGAGAACTGTGAGAGAGGGAGAAATATCTCCTAATGGTGCATTAGTGCTGGGTTCATGAAGTGGAGGCAGGAATACCTAATTCACCTAAAAATATGCTGTCTTGTCTAATTAGCTTTGTGCAGTCTCTAATACCATGAGGGCACCATTGGACAATAAAGTAAAACATCCACAAAAAAGTAAAACATTCTCCCACATCTCCTGTTGCCGCAGGCCCCCAGCTGGGGAATAATTAGCATTGACTCCATGATTGCAGAAGGCTGATCAATTGCTTTATTATATCATCTTATACTACATTATACTATCCTTATTAGGAGACTCAGTAACCCTTACAGCCAGTCCAATACAGCTTTGACCTAATTGGTCAATCAATCTAAACACCATCCAGTGTCTAATTAAGAAATCACTCTTTGGTAAACAAATCTCTATGACACATTCCACATGTGCACAACAGCAGGTGCAACAAGTGGAGATAAGAATTCTTTCTCATTCTTTTCTCTGATTCTCTCACAGCCTTCCCCGGGAAAATGCCTGGGAAACTCTGTGCCTGCTGTCTGTGGCCAGAGAGCTGCTGCCACAATCTCCCAAATGCCTCTGAGGCTTTTCTTTGAGCCAAGAGATTGTGTTTTAACTCGGTTCAGTAGAAACTTGGTTTCGTAACAACAGTGTATTTTACAGTGTAGTGGGTTTGTAGTGTGGGTTTGTAGTTTTAGCCTTATCTGTCCCTGTGGTGGTGAACTCCCAGGTTGGACTCTCTCTACATGGATACAGCACTGGCTCTCCTCTCCCTGCCAGCCCCACCGCTGTGATGAGCCCGCTCTCTTACCCACCCAGGAGTGGCGGGACCCCACAGGCAATTCAACCTCCAAACCCCACCAGTATAGTAACATTGCAGAAACCTGCAGATTTTGCGCTCAGCTAGGAAAAGATCAAATGTTAAATTGTTTCCATATCCATATTTTTCAGAACATTTTGTTCCAAGGAGTATGTTGATATTTTCACTTCTTGTCCCAGAGAAGATGGAAGTTCTAACTTTTTTTCAGCCGTTGCAGCAGCTTCTGGCTCCTGCTATAATAAAAGCAAACCAATTACAATAAATTAAAAATAGTTTTTAACAAACCATTCCATAGATGCCTTGTACAACAGTCTCAGTATTCTAAAATTAAGCTTTATTTTTTCCGGAACACAGAAGATTTCCTCACATAAAATGGCTAATTCTGGCTAGTTCCAACTAATTACATTATATTTTGTGTGTGCCATGTATTTTTTCTTTGCCTAACTCATGATAGGACTTCCAATGTGTAGCATATAGTATATTCTGTTCTCAGCTACTCTGGTGCAACCATATTGATTTCAGGGGCTGTGCTGAGCTCTGAATTCTGCTCCCACAACTGCATGTTTGCACACTCTGCAGTCAGACTTGCTCTCTGTTACCCTCGTTTGGGACACAATTTCAAGAATGAGTCAGGAGGCTTGGAAAGTGCAGTTGTGGTTGTTGTTCAACAATAGCTTGCTCCTGACAATAGCAATAACTAATCTGGGCTTTTCACTCTTGCTGACATTGTGATCGCTTCTGAGTTTGCTTTTGTTGTTTTGGGGTTTTTTTCTTTACAAGAGGGAGAACTGTGGAAAGCAAAGAACATTTTTAAAAATAAATTTCAGGAAAAGTTATTATACCATGCTGTGTTATTGCACATGGTGCTTCAAAATTGGCAGCTAGGCTATGCCTTGGGATCAGGTTGCTGTGCTGTTTGCTAATGATTTTGCAATATAGAAAGCACTGCCTAAAGGATAATGGAGATAGTGAATGAGTATGTTCTTCAGAGCAGAACTCTTCATTTCACATGGCGTATGAGAAGGTGTATTTCGTAAGGGGCTAGACTGACTATAGCTTTGTGATTCACGTAATTGTCCCAGCTATAAGTTAGAGACTAGGGCCATCCCATTTTGGATATCAGCAGTGCTAGCAGATACCTCAATTGAAAAATCAGACTATCCTGAAACTACTAGTGAAACCATGTCCCAGTTCCAAACAAATAGTGTTTGCTCTGGTGCACAAGTTGATGTCTGTGTACTGCTGGAACAGGATAAACCACAAGAGCACAGGTAAGTGTATAATCAATCTGGTACTCGCCAGTGAACTGCTGGAAGTTTGCAATAAGATCTTATCGTGGTGGGGGATCATGCTGGATAGGATAAGGTATACAACTTAAAGTTAGTGAAATTAAACTTTTTGGTTGCCGTGGATATCGCTAGGATTTTCCCTGAGGAAGGAGGAGCCAAAAATGTCAGAGGTAAAAGATATTTTACATTGTGTCTGCAAGGTATGTGGTCCTCATTGATACCTAAGTGGGAAGCAAAGGCAAAACATATAATGCCAGGATATTGAGGAAGCCTGGCGATTATAGGGTGAGACAAATAGGAACTAATTTTCATCTTGACTTTGTTGTTATCAATGAGGTATTAGTGTCAACAGCTATTCTGGAGGACTGACTTTGGCTTTATATGTCTTAGAACAAGAAGTTTCGTTTAAATACAAAGCAGTTTCCATTAATACAGTGGCAAGCACATTTAGTGGGTTAAAAAGAGTATGCATTTACATAGCAGACATTAACTAAAAGAGCATTTGGATACCACTGTGACGGATATCATCCCGACTGTAGAACTCTGCAATAGAACTGCAGGGGTAAATTTAAGCACTTCTATAGGAAGGCATCTGGGAGAATCACAGGGTTTTTCAACCGGTCACACACACAGAAAACTGTGGCATTCAATACTGAGACAGGTTCAGAGCTAGCACAGAGATCACATCCTCCTCCAAAACCAATCCTCCAACAGCTTGATAATGGGGAGAGAAACTCAGAAAAGTATGCAATATATTATCGATTATGTGGAATGGGAGTCCTAATAAATGCATTTAAAAAAGGGAAAAAAAGTGGTATTCCATATGTTCTGTTATATAATGCATTGGTGAGTTGTTTTGTAAACACTTTGTAGGTATACCTGTACTGTATGAATGCTATGAAAGCCCAGGGAAAAAGCTGTTATTTTCAAAGGATGGGTAGGGAGAGCTGCTCTTATTATTTGAAGAATAAAGTATATTTTCTGAATTTCAGGTTTCAGCCTTGCCTTTTGTCTTGATCTTTAGATGTGGAAGGGACTGTCATCATCAATTTCATTCAACATCTTTGTCTGAGAGTTGTATGAGTCATCCCATGTGAAGTCTTGATGATTTTTATGTTTTGAAATTTAATTTTTACAATCTCATACTTTCTCTTATTCATTTATTTAATGATAGCTTCAAAATCATTACTGCAGAGAGGAACACAAAATCAAGAGTGGATGAGCCCTAGAAGTAAGGAGATATAAGCATCTGAAAAATATTCATGTGCCAGTAATGGATGTTATACTCTCTTTCCAATCTGTTACTGCCTGTGGAAAAACTATTGTGAAGAAAGGAAAGGACTTCTTGTTTTCAGATGAATCTGTTTGCACTGAGCTCAATAGAGTGTCCAGAGCTGATGACTGAGGCATTATTTCAGGAATTATCTCCTGTGATCAGAAAAAAGGAGACTAATCCTAAATGAATAATGGGGGAACTGATAGTGGCAGAATGTCCCTTACACACTCCACCTTTCTCCAGACTTCTCAGTTTTTCTGCTGGCACAGATTTTCCTTAGTGGATGCATAATGACTTATGCCTCATTTTTTCTTTCGGATCTTGACTGTGGCCTGAATATTTAAATCAGAACATTTTAAGCCTAGTATTAGCCAAACAAGAAATATCAGACCTCTGGAACCCCCACCCAGGGAGCAGTCAAAATGAGGAAGACTGGCTATAGCTACTGCCTGAACAATTTGGCACTTATCACCATTGCACATTATTTTAGCTGACATGCTCTTAAAACCTGGTCAGTGCTTTTACAGCAAAGATATAAACCCCAGCAATGACTGATGTACCCACTCTCTGAAATCAATTATATAAAAAATCCTACTCAGGCTATGAAAAGAATTCTGTAATCATGGTAAAGATTGCAAAAGTCTGCTTGGGAAACAGGCCGGATTTAATGTTGAGGGGTTTTTTTCTCTCTCTGCCCATCATTTTGAACATATGAGATCAGAAGTGTGTAGCTGGAAGTAGGAGACAGAAAATTAATTTTGAAAAATCACTTTATATTCTCTGTTCTTAACTGAAACTAAGCACACTCCAGAAGTATTCTGTTTCTTGTAGCTGTAAATGTATTGGACAAAGCCCAGAAAATTTTTCCCAACTACATTTGTATTTACTTTGTATGGGCTTAAAGGTAGTAATAAATAGGATAGATGGTCTTAATGAATTGTGGATGTATTTCAAGTCCATGCATTCCCCTGCCTGGGCCCTAGTGTCATTCCTAGATCTGTCCCTATGTAAATCTTCCATTTATTTAAAGTCATCTATTATATCAGCTTTTTTATTATGTCTGAGTCTCATTGATTGCAGCTGATCTATGATAGCTCTACTCAGAACCTGGGATTCCTCCTTGAGATCATCTCCTTGTCTGTGTTAAATTACACTTCTGAAAAGTGGAGGGGGGGAGAAAAAGCCTATGTGCTGTGAGTGCTGAGTAGGGCACATTGCAAAAACCCAAACTGTGAATTCTATGCCCACACTAGAGCATTTGTATTCCACAGGCTTGAACTACAGACGGTGCTCAACTGCAATTCTGGTGCACATTCCTGGATAAATTCTTCACGTGACAGTAAGTTATCTTTAAACTGTCATAGCAGGGGTAAGCTGTGTCTAGTTTGTGGTTCACATGGTGAATAGAGTTTTCTGTCTGAAACCCTCCTGAAATCAAAGAATTGGACTAGAACGAAACAGGAACAGAATGTAAATTCAGGAAGTCTCAAAAATTGCAGTGGTGACCTGTTTGCACCATGGCCGGGTACACGCTGGCCATGAAGAATAAAAACCTGCTGATGATCTTGAATAAAGCAGCTGATTGTGGATGCACCTAGGTGTAATCATGTCCAGAAGGAGGAGGAGAGGAAGGTCATCTTTATGAACCTGAACACAGAGATAGCCCATTTTGCTGTCATCCAAACCACTCATCCAGAGACAACACTCAAGCACTGCTACCGATGGGGCCAGTCTTGCTCACAGAGATATCCTCACCAGCTCCAATTATCATCAAATCTGACCTGCTGGATTATCAGTGAACTTTTTTATTTCTTGCATGAAGCCGGTAATAGAAATTTTAATGATCATCAAGATTATTTGCAATGCAAGAGGTATATGGAGTACAATTAAGATTATCAGGAAAACAGAATAAAATAGCAACTGATGTGGTTAAGCTCTTAAAATTTCCTGATTTGCTTAACTAATAAATTATTTGCAAAAAGAAAAATATTTAGCAAGAGAAGCTACAGATAAAACCTGAAATTAAAAACCTGAAAAATTAATAAAAGGGTGTTTCCAATGTAAGATGGCCATGGTATCCATGGAAAATATAATGTAGTGATGCAGAAAATGTCCACAGCACAAGAGATCATAGAAGACCATGTAAGAAAAGTTTCAGTGCAGGAAAGGGTAGAGAGGCCACAGCACAGGGAGGTCAGGCCTGCATACATGAAAGCTGATAAATGGTAATGCAGTTTAAGGGTTGTACACCACATGTTTGATTAACTAGGACATGAAGAGAAGCAGGGAGAAAAAGTAAGGTCAAAGGTGAATGAGATCTTGGGGCATGTCTGAGACTATCTTTCGTTGTCTTTTGATATGAGAGAACAGTGGATTATGATCGCCTTTAGGAAGGAGGGAGGCTGAGAACTGAGAATAGAAAGTCTTACTGAATTAAGACTTCCATGAAGGAAGCAGAGGGAACAGACCAAGGAAAACACACAATGTTTTAAATTCTTCACTAGCAACTCCAGAAGGAGATGGTCATATGACACAAAAGGGTTTTATTTTGATAATGCCACATTGGAAGCCTGTGGGAATAAAGCTCAAATCTCTTAATGGTATGAGGATATCATAACCACAAAATCATTAATCTTCTGCTATACTCCACAGTTTCATCACCACAAACTACCACGAATAATTCAGGAAGCACTTTGACACTGGTTTCATTAATAAGACATATAATCAAGGAGATGTTTAAATAATGTTGTAGAAAAGGCAGAAGAACTCAATAAATATCTAATTTCATAAGAAGTCAAAGAAGCACTTCCCAGCCCATCCCTAGTAAAGAAGAATGTTTAACTGAGTGCCTCTGAGGTGTGGACATTACAGAACAAATGGGTTAGGTTAATTTTTAATAAATATCAAATTACTAAGGAAATTTAGGAAGACCAAACAGTGCTAATGTTAAGTCAATGTTCAAAAAAGGATAGTGCATTGGCTGGTAAGGCTTTCAGCAGGGAGTCAGCCTGGGCCCAGTAACAGAAAAACTAGTGAAAGATTGAATCTATAGCAAGAGATAGGAAAATAATTTTAGGGTGTTAAAAAAGCCTGGTCAAAGTAATCTCATTTTTTTGTACTACAAATTTGTTTGATAAAGGATGTGTGGCAGACTTTTGCAAGGTATTTGCCTTAGAATCACATGACAATCTGATTAAACAAGTAGTTCTGAGAGCTATCAAAATCTGGCTTTCTAGGGAATTGTGTCTCTCTTGGTTAATTGACTGTTCAACAGTATTACACTTAGATTTTCTGTTTACTCTGCATATATCAACACAGGTCTATTATTTCTTGCTGCAGTGTATCTCAAAATGACAAACATTCTGTCATCTGTAACTACAGAAACTAACCAATGGATTCAGAAATTATTGAGAGTGATATTTGAACTCTAGTAAGATTCTCCTACACATATCTATTTTTATGAAACATATTTATTTTTAAGATATTTATCTTTCAGCAAATGTGCTTGAAAATTACAAACAACCTCAAAAAATATTGTGGGGGGTGGGGTGAAAGCAAAAATAGGCACCTTGCTTCCATTGGAGTAAGAGTACCATGAGCTCTGCAAAATCCTAACTGACAACAGTTGGAAACTGACAGATTTCAGAAAGCAGTGAGCAATAAAAAATCGTAAACTAATAAAAGTATTTCAAAAGAAACCTCTCAGATGTGAGTATTAGAAAATAGCCAACTATTCGACATGTTGAAAAAGCAGTAACAAGCATAGAGAAGCCATGGAAGACATTTATAAGGTGGACCATTAAAAATACATTTTAAGAAAACCAAGTTCAAAGTCCAAAAGCTTGGAACAAGAAAGCAATCAGTAGAGAGGTGTACCTTGGAAAGCAAATAACTTCAAGAAGGGTTTAGAGATGACTGTGAAGAAGGGAAGGGGGCTCATTCTATTATGGGTAATATCAGAAGAAAAGTGTTTTGTATCTACACAAGGAAGGATCAACAAGCTTTTAAACCAGACACAGCTAACAGCTTACAGCATATGTCTATGTTTACACTGGGCTCCCTAAGTGCTTGTCTTAGGAAAGTAGAAGCTTCAGGAGTCACCAAAGGCCCCTGAAATCCAAAATTTTTAATTTTCTCCTAGCAACATTGTACCAGGGTTTGTTCTTTGACATGAATTGCCATGCTCTAGCCATGGCCATACTATTTGGCTGTTTTAACTGCAAGGCAGCATAGCCATATCCAACCTCCCCCTTAGGCAAGGTCTCTGATTCAGGAGTTAGCTAAACCCTGGATGCCCAAACTGCCTCAGGAATTGCTCCAGCCTTTTAACGGGGGGCATATGGGGCCATGTCTTTGCATTTTGTTTTTTTCTCAGTGACTCAGAAGTCACCGTGGTGAGCTCTGTGCAGAACTCAGATTCTGTGCAGTAATTTACCCTCCTAGAAACACTGTATCCATACTGCAAACAGCTGTCACAGCTTTTTCCTTGAAGAGCCAGTCAGAGTGTTTAGTCCAGACTGTTTAGTTTAGACACCATGGAGCAGGGTTCTCTTAAGCCTTTGATGATGTATCTCCTGGCATGCCCTGCAGCCCATGGCTCCCATGCTGACTGTATCAATCCCTGAATCACCTGCAGCATCCCTACCACTCCCACATTTCTCCATGCCCAAGCATGGGGCTTTCTACAATAAAAGCCAGAGTATGGTGAGACTCTTCACCCCAAACTCTTGTAGGATGCAAATTGTGGAAGGTTTAGCCCAGAGAGGCAAAGTTTACCTCAAAACATCCTAATTTCCGAGTGCTTTATTGTGAAATGTGGGATTTTTTCTATTTAAGTCTAAGAAAAAAATGTCACATGTTGCAATTTCTTAGATAATGAATTAATGCACAACATTACACGCTACATATTCCTCATCATGGCAGAAATCTCTGTGTATTTCTGCCATGTGCCATTTCTGTGTATCACGCATTTTCTGGAACCTAGAGTTCATTCATATAATCTTTCACAGATCTTCTTTCTAATCCTCAAATAAGTACTAAATTCTATCCACCTTTTTGTGCTTGCATCTTCATAGCTAATGGAATCCTGAGACATCATCTAATCAATATTCACTTATTTAATACATTCACAGGCGTAGAATGCCATAAAACCGGAAGATTTTTTCTTTTCTCCATTTAATATAATTTACTATCTGTGTATAATGTGTTATTAAAGCACCATAATCTTAAATCTGATTATTCAGCAGACCAATGAAAGGCATATCTACATTCCAGAACTACGTCTCTGACAATTTCAATTTTTCAGCAGTTTTCATTGCAATGTGAGTGTTGTTTAGACGAAGGTTGAATAAAAGGGCTTTTTCACCTTCTCATCTTCTTTCCATCTAGAAAATATGTTAACAAGTTCTTTTTAAAAAATACTATCTCATAATTCAGAATATCATACTTCAGCTGAAAAAGTAAAACTTTGAAAAACAACATCTGATAAACAACTGACTATCATCCTTTACATAGCTAAATAAATAATTCTAGCATAGCATTTTAGCAAATATTAGCATATCAGTCACCTTTTGTCTATCCTGTGATCATCAGTCACATTATCCGCAAATTTTATGGCCCACTAATCCTTTAGCATAAATGTAATTATAGTATCCATTATTAGGCATCTGATAATATGAATGGGTTTAGGGGGATAACTGTCAAAATATCTGTTAGAATTTATAGTAGTGGGTAAAAATTTCTGCCTTTCTGATGTTCCACAACTTCTTTGAAATCAGAGACAATCCTCTGTGTATTTGCTTGTATTTTGTTTATGCATGGTACTATTGGTGTGACTTTCCCAAACCTTAACAATCACTAAAATCACCAGAACACTAAGTCACTATGTATTCCAGATTAATAGGGTTTATTGAAAACAAAATATTGTTATATAAAAAACATCAGATTTCCTCCTGTTATGGTAAGTACAACATGAGGAAATCTTATAATACTATTTATTCTATAGACAAGGTTTCAAATTCATCTCACCTGTTTAATTAACAGGAGTTGGAAAATTCACTAGTAACTTTAGTTTCTTAGCTCATTACAGAGGTTTTTGGATAAAACTTAACACGAGCAAAATTCCCTGGAATACAATGGCATATCCATTGTTATTTGTTAACAATTGCCCTAAGTTACCTAAATGCTAGCATGCCAAAATAGAATGCTACATCTGTGCACTCCAGTCTGTAGCACATGTCAAGATATGTTTTCTGAGCCATTTGATTCCCAAGCTAAGCATCTCTGTTCAATTCCTTTTAGCTTCTAGCATCAATAGTGCTAAGGAGCATTATTTCCTATGCTTTGTACTTACAATGAATGTGTACTACACATTCACAGTAATGTTTTATATGACATTCTCAGCAATATATCTGAAGGTAATAGGAGTTTCCTGACTGACAGAAATGGTCTTTGAGTTTGGTCCTAAACCAATGACAAATTCTTGCAACCATCATTCTGAAATTTCAGATGTCTTCCCTCACTTTTTTTTTTCAGTAGAAACAAGTGCCAGATCAAAAACAAAAAAAAAAATGTCAGGAATGTTCTAGTCAGTCCCTTATAATTTTTCAGTCACTCCTGTAACATAAAAATACACCACTGAAAATAGTTTTGCCAGTCAAGAAAGTTGTATACTTGAACTGCATTTCAATTGTGTTTTAGGTTACAAATATATTATAAATTTATTGAATTAATATCCAATTTAGGTAAATTGGGTGCCTTGTAGAATAAGGGCATAAGTGCACAGCCAGAGGAAGCAAAGGGTCAGCATAATCGCAGACCAGACAGTGTTTATAATGAAAAATAAAAGACTACATGTTAGAGAAATAACAGAATCCTTTACTTAATTTCATATTCTAATGTTGCAGGACTTTCCCTTCCTGACACCTTTGAATTCAAACAATGTATATAAAATTGTTAGCAAGATGTGTGATGACACATCCTTAAATACTTTTATTTTTCTACCAAATAATTTTCTTATCAGAATGTTTTTTTCATTTGTGAATTCCTGTCTTTGACAGCTGTGTACAGCAGACTTCTGGGTGACTTGGAGCCATGGTTCCACTGAATTTAATGAGCTCTGTTCCTGTACCCAGAGGGTTTGCCCTCATGCTTTCAGTGGGGTTGGCATATAAATGAGCAGCCACTTCTAAAAGACCTTTGGAGGCTGAACAAAGAGTTCTGCTTTTGAAAATCTGTAAGCAACTGTGGTACAGACAGAAAAGTTTATTTACTGGTGAGAAGGCGAAAAAAGAGCACAGAGGAGGACAGCAGTGTAAGAGTAAAAAAAATTACAGGCCATTAAAGGAAAGATGTAAAACTTTAAAAAGACCAGGACAGATCCAGAAGGAGATAACTCCTGTTCTTGGCTGACTTAGCTGGACTAGGACAACTTTGGAGGGTCTCCAAGTTGAAGTTGACTCAAAATAGAACTGGGATGCTTAGAACTAAATTGCCTCTCTCAAATATTAGTCACCACAGTCTGGTGACAAACACTGGTTCCCACTGACCAATAGCAAGGTCAGTATAATTTTTTTTATTGTTTACAAACTTTATCAGATCAACAACAGAAGTCCAGTTATACTGAAATCTGGCATGAAAAGCCTGTTCCTTTCACGTAGGTAAACCTTCTCTATCTGTCCAAACAAAACGAAGGAAGGAAGGAAGGAAGGAAGGAAGGAAGGAAGGAAGGAAGGAAGGAAGGAAGGAAGGAAGGAAGGAAAACATGGACTAAACCCTCATTTTAGCTGAGTGAATACTACTCATCTAAGCAAGTATTTGCAGAATCAGCATGATCAGTTTTATTTCTAACTTATTCAAGTACAACTGGATCACCTGAATTTACTAAATCAGAAAACCTACACATGCATATATTCATAGTATTGGAATCTTAATTAGATATCTTCTAGGGGGTTGGGTTTTTTTTTTTGCATGATATCAAATAAATAATTGAAAAAATGGTGAAATTGAAATATGTATGTTTGTTTAGTTTTCAAAGGAAGGCCAGGATTTTAAAATTTTATGTAGACATATTTGCTAGGACTGGTTTTTGGTTTTTTTTTTTTTTTATTCATATACTGTCTTTGCTCTGCTTTTTCTTTCAGTTAGTTTTGAATGGGTTTGATGCAAATAGGCTGCCTCAGGGGACAGCCTTCCAGAATTTTTTTTTTTTACTTTTATTTCTAAAAATATTTTTCCTTATGCATCCATGCAAGGGAATAATTAACTCTCTGTACTGTTGCTGACCTGCATGGGCTTGCAAGCCTTAGTTAAAACAAAAAAAGGATCCATATTGCATGAGGTGCTGTACAAATACAAAGTAAAATCATTAAATTTGCCTGGCAGATTTCATGTATTAATTGAGAAGAAAATTCATATATATTCAAGCATTCTGCTTTTCCTCCATGGAAGATTAAGCACCTCACAGGAAGGCCAAACACATTATCTTCATCTGTAACAGCAAAAAATTTATGCAGATAGTCAATGAATCTGAGCAATTTTGTGCAGCACGTCAGTGGTGAAACTGTGACTAGAGCCAGAGCTAGATTGAGCTGTGTGTGATTTTAGCTCATGAGATGTATCAGGTCTGAGGACTTTAACTTTTAAGACAATGTTCCCCACGCCCCAAGATTTTCTCTTCCATATCCACCTCAGTGACCTGAATCCGTTCTTGTACTGTGCTGAACATTCTAGAGCTGGGCAGTGGCTCCTGTGCAGCAGGGGGGCTCGGACACCACTGGCGTCTCCCCTGAAGCAGTGCTGTGACTCCCAAGGGCCCATGGCAAATCTTCTGGATCCCAGCATAAACAAGGCCCACAAAAGGGAGTGCTGAGTGGGTTTCCTTGGTGTAGAACCAGCTGCAGGGGAAGGAAGGGCGCCAGGGGCCCAGCCAGTGCAGGGCAGCGGGGGCCATGAGCCAGGGAGGCTTTGCTCCCTCCCGAGCCCCTTGAGAGAGGTTCCTCAGGCCAGTGGCCCACACTGCCCTGCCCATGGCTCCCCTTCCTCGGACTTCCCAAGGACACAGGCAACAATTGCAGATTTTTATGGCATTCCGACACCAAGCTGCCTTTGCTGTGTGGGATCTTAATTCCGCATGCCTGGCTGTGGCTGTCAGGGTGGCATGAAGGGCCTTTAGGCAACTGTGAGAGCGGCCCTCCCAGTATTTTGCCTGTTTAAATAAAATCTTCCTCTGGCCCATTGTTTCCAGCTGGTGAAGCTGCTTACTGCACAACTTTGATGGATGCTTCACTGTGTGGAAGGAGGAACAAATCCCTGACCCCATGAAGTGTGAAGCCCTGACCTAACTCATGCTAATGAGCAGTGGGTTGGAGAGGTCTGCCAGGGTTGGGTGTCTGCCCCTCAAGTACCTTCACAGCGGCTTCATCCTTCTTTCCAGAGGAGTCTGGCTGAGAAACCTGCATGCTTGCAGATTCATTGCCCTAACTCTGCTCCCAAGTCTACATTTCTCCTTTCCCAGAGTTTCCCAAACCCTCTGCGGTGCGATTTGGGGACACAGACCTTCCACCCCGTGTACTGCAATATGTTCAGGAGTTTCTGCAGCATGATCAACACTGGGGAGTTTTGTACTTGTCCTTGCATTATTTTCCTTCCTGTAAACACACTTATTTTACTTTCTTGTACCCCTCCATTTGTATTCCCCACTAATTCTTCTTCCAGAACGAAATCTGTTTATAATATGAGCTGTCAGATGTCATTAGGCATTATTAGGAAACTATGTTGCTGTGTTTTAAGAGCATGCATATATCAGGGCACCACAGATCCATAATGTTTGCATATTTGATACATATTTGCATTTATGAATCTCCATGTCTTTTGGAGCTTTGCCAGTTGAGGAACTGCCTGACTGTGGAGAGAAAGTAGACAGCCAAAAAGAAAATGGTTCAGTGCATGATTTGGTATAATAAAACTCATTGTTAGCTGTTGTTTCCAAAACTATGACACTGATACAAGCACAACTGGAACTCACCAGCCATTGTGTTTAAAATAGTTAATGCCCACTGCATATCAAGTGGTATTAAGGTGAACTTAACAATAAAATAATATTAATAAGCACTACGACTTGTTGCAATTATATTGACATCTGTTGTTCCTTGGTAAAGCAGAATTACTTTAATTACACATTTAAAAAATCTTGAAACACATTTGGGAGTCAGCAGTGTAAAACATGGAATGAGTCTTTGTTGCTTAATCCAAGATGTAAAAGCCGGTTTACAATTTTGCTACTAAAAATCAGTTGTTATTTTGTTTTTGACCACAGAAATCAATTTTTGACAGTGTTAGACCCATTTCTTTATGTAATATAAATCCCTGTGTATACACGTGCACTCACACATGAAAAAAGGTGCATATGCAAAGAAAAGGAGCCTTGTACAAAGGCAGGAGATCTCTCATGTTTTCTGTATTTCGTCTTTGACCTTAGGGATAAAAGTTGATGGGTTCAGTTTCTTCCCTTATCTGTAAAGCAGTGATTTAAATATGTGCCTATCTTACAGAAACATTGTTTACAGTAAGTTGTTTCCTCTGGCTGTAAACTGCCTGACACATACTGATGGATAGCTATTTTGTGCATTCCCCCTTAGAGAGCACTATCCATAGGAAACTTAGTCAGTTAAGAGTGTTCCTTCACAGCAGGGGTTCAGTGACCTCCATTGCGCTAGCTGTGATGCCCTTGAAAGGGGTAATTTTACTCCTGTACTGGGGCTTACATGGCTGGTTACATGATCAGCTCTGGAAAGTGACTTTACTTTAACCTGGCCAAACTCAAAAACAGAAAAACAGCAGACTGGGACAGAAGGGAAGGCAAGAATGCTCAGGGTTTTGCACTAGTAGGTGGATTTAGTGTGTCCTCAGCCGACCATGAAACTTCACCTCGAGACAAGTTTCTGTACTGCAAATATCTTGTCAGTTGAAAACTTCCTGATCACTTTTCTCACTCTCGCTATTACATTGCTGTTTTCTGCTGCCTCCTTTCCCTCTCTATGCCACTGTTTAAAACATACATGCAGGCACTACCAGTGCAGATGACTGCACAGAACAGCCATCCACAGCAGTTTCAGAGTATTCAGAAGTACAAAATGCGTATTGCATTTCAGGTTGGTTGTGAGAGCACGGAAAAAAGACCATTTTGCTTTTCATGTCCAGTTTAAACAGATGGTGATAATTTAAATACAACAGTAAATTATGATTTACATCTGGATTAAGGAAATGCATGATAGATTTTTTAAGAAACAAGATACTGTGTTAGCGTGTCTGGGCTGTAATAAGCATGTTTATTTAGTGTTTATGTTGTAGTTTTACAAAAAAGCTTGCCAGGCTAGGGCCCTGTGGGATAGATCATAAAAAACCCCAGCAGGTTTACAAGCTCAAGAATGTGCAGCAAAACAGACAAGCAAGCATTCAAGGGCTGGTGAAAATGTGTGCAAGGTAACAAAGACAGGCAGGCACAACTCTCATCCAGTCAGAAACAGTAAAAAATGGACACAAACACACCAGCAGTGCCTTCTTTACAAATGAACTGCACAAGGATTCTCCTGTTGTCACATCAGGAGAACTTCACCAGACCTTCACCAGGTGGCCAGTGTGGAGATTTTGATGGAGTTTAATGTGTCATCGTGCCTGGGAGCACCATCGGTGGGCTGAACAGTTGACCTCAATTTACATAAATCCCCCATGTTGTGAAATTGCTCTTACAGTTTAGGCGGAGGAGAGAAAGCTGCCAACATGTCCGTGTTCTGGAATTGAGGTTTTTATTAAGACCTTGAAGATTACATATTTCATCTGGTTTCTGTTTTATTTTTATTTAAAGCTTACTATGCAATAAGACTGCATAGTAAGCTTCGACCAGGTGATGATTTTTTGTGCAGCATTATCCATAGTTCCAACTTGCATGAAATGTCCTCCCAGAGTCATGGAAGTTGCTGTTTCCAGAACAGGGTCAAAATTAAGGTGAAAAAAAATGATGTTCTGGTGGTGATTCATAGTCCAAGCTCTGCAAGGGTTCTCCTACAAGTCTTTGTGGTATTGCTGTTTTCAAAGGCTGAGCCGCAACAATTTTAACAAATTGTTCCACTCTGTGGAGAGGGTTGCTATGGAAATGAACAGGGCTAACATCTCTGAGAGCCCTACTAAGAGCACTACATGAGGTGGGGAATTTAAGAAAGTAGAGCATGTAGGGGATTAACATCTTGCTCTAAATCTGTTCACTGTTCCTGTGGGCTTCAGAATTTGGCCCACTGGATACAGATTTTTTTCAGTCCATTCTGCAGAAATTTAGTGCAAATTGAATTAAACAAGATGAGAGCAAATGATTTTGAAAGTGATCTCTGGGACTAAGCTTAGTATAGACATAAACATCTTTACTGAATTATTTTTTTGTTAATAATGTCTAGCAGAAAAATGTAATTGTAATGGAACTGAAAAGGTTATTGAAGCATAATACTTTACATGGTTTTTTGGGATAGTTACAGTTTGCTCAAAACCTGAAGCAACTGTGGTGTTCAGAGCATTTGGATGGAAAAAATATTGCTATGGCAACAAATTACTTTTATATTCACATAAAGCAAAAATAGATCTCTCTCTCCCTTTGTGGGAAGCACATATTTTAAAGTGTATGAAAGATTAAAGGTGATAGGCAGAAACAGCTGCATGAATATTTTCATTTCTCTTCCTTTGGTTTGTACATATTTCTGTGTAAATCTGAAATGCAGAAATAATTTGCAGCTCGAAGCATTTTGCAGTGAAGAAGGAGAAACATTTTTTAAAAAGGAACAAAATTATAATACAGTCAGAACTTATAATTGAAATGTAGCAGCATCAGACTTTAATTTTTTAAACAAAATATCCTCCATGTCATTTAAAAAGGAGGGAGAGAATCCTGTCCTTTCTGCATGCACCCAGGAAACAGATATTACTTTGTGTCCATAAGTTAAGACACTATTTTTTTTAATTTTTCTTTAGTCAGGCTCCTTGTCAAGCTCAAGAAATAGACCTAGTGGCAAGATTACTGATGGCTTCATTTTAGCTGTGTGGCTCTGTTTGAGGTTTTTTATTTAGAAGGCATGCAGCTTTTACTTTTAAGTGGTGAAAAGCTTCTGGTACATCTATATGCCATGGTGCGCACCATCTGCAGAGGAACTATAATATGTCTACATTGATATGTCAGGTCTATCCTGAGGTTCCCTCTCAATTATTCTGAACCACGTGAGCTGTCTTACACCATCTGTATCTCTCCTCACAATGCACAGCAGAGCAGCCCACATTTTGTGCTTCTTAGCTCCAAAAGAGAGGGCTCCTCACAAGTGGTGTGTGAATTTTTTGGCTCTTTTTCCAGCTGGTCTCTTCATATGGAGAGCAGAGAGAGGTATTGAAGGTCAGAAATGAGGAATATGAGGGAGATTGTGGTTCAGTCACTTACTGGCCTCTTGTTCTCAAATCCTCAGCCTAAGCAGAACAAACTGAAGGATGAGACAGTCAAAAAGTGAATCAGGGTGAGTTGGAAGCATGGTAGTTCAAACTGGATATTTTAGGGCAAATATAGATGTTTATGATACAGATAGACTTGCAGGCCTAGATGTGAGTCACTTTAAGTTTGACCCAAAGTTTGACCCAATTCAAAGGCCCTCATACCCCTTCTGTTAATGCCCAGTGCAAAAGAGTGTCTGTGAAGGATTTCAAGGGACCACTACACTGAAGTTCAAATTGTCCCTGCTATGAAAGTTTCAGAGACAACATTTTAGTGTGAGGAAGGGAAGGCTCAGGATGTAATGGATGTAGAAAAGGAAATGGAAGAATCAGTCAGTTATTCCGAACCTCTGCAACACCTCAAAGCTGTTTCTGTAGTGATTAATAGGAGGGTTCTACAGAGCAATTTGAGGCAAACTGGCTCACATCCAGATACTTGCTCTTTATCTAGTACATTGACTTCTCAAGTGATGCTTTTGGGGCCCAAAGAGGTAATTGCTATTTTGTAAGTCTTTTCCTTTTCAGCTTGGATTGCCTGAAATAATGTGCTACCTGTGTTGTAGCTTTCTGCAGTCCTGTGTGCACAGTGTGACACAAGGTGCATGACATACCCTGAGATATGTCAGGACAGTGTGAGGAGCTGAAACTGGGATTGTTATAAGCCATTCCAGGTACAGTTACATCTCTGCTGCCTGCTGCAGACAGTCCCTGGAGTGAGCTCTCCTCTAAGCTGTCCCTGTATGTCTTTGAGCACTCCTGGGTTACCCAAAACAAGCTCTAAGAGTCAAGTAACAGAAGTGAGCAGAGATCCAGTCTTTAGCTTGGTCTCTGGCTCACTTCAGAGCTGTGCTGGCGCAATTATGAGCATGCTTGCAATCATACACAAATCCTGGCTGTTGATCAGGAGTAGGCATGGAGCAGGAATTGGGTCCAGCCATCCACTACAGAGGGGTAAGAGGGTTTGCATGGCTGCTCTGTCTCTGTTGGCTATCATGTACTGGCTATCTGTTGGCTTCAGTGCCAGCATGGGCTCAAGCACGTTCAATTTACTGCTGTTGGCTGTAGAAGTAATGCTGCTAGATGTGGTGTCACAGTACTGTGGTTAGAATAGCACAGATAGAGAGTTGTATCCTATTAAAAAAAAAAAAAAATCTCTGTGGCTAGTTTATCCTGGGTTTGGAGAGAAAATGAGGCTGAATGGGTTCCAAAATGACACCCAGTCTGGACAGAATTTCAGTAGTTATGTTTTCTGGCAACACTGTCAGAAAATATATGTTGGACTCTATCCACAGTTACAGTGCTTTGAGTACATGAACTACACATTTTAAAAGTTGGGTATACCCATACAATCCAAAATTACGCCTGTGAATACTCTGTTGACATACCCTCAATTTCACTGCTGCAAGCTTCTCTGCATCAAAGGAGCAGAAGTGGGATAGTCATATTTTTATACATGCAACCCAGAAAGAGATGGGAGAGACATCATGTTATTCTTCCTTAATATGCTCCTCAGAACTGTAAGGCTCCTGCATATTGCCCCTATTTTATGTTTGTGTGTATATGTGTGTGTAGCTGAATTTCTTCTCTCTGTACCCTGGCTTTTGTTGTGCTCATAGATGCCAAATGCAAATTTGATCATCAGTTTTGATTAAATGGCAAAGGTCTTGCATACCTCACTATGCCCCATAGCCTTTTTCTGATGAAGAATTGCATGCATTTGCTTTCAATTTTTGTGTCTCTTTTCTGCCTGTAAATATGGCAGAAAGCATGCAGTGGGACAGAGAGTGCACATATAAAACTTAAAAAATGTCTGAAGTAATATCCTATTATTTGCAAGGAGAAGTGGGTCAGAATGAGATACAAATCTATCCTAATCTAATCTTAGTTGTTTATTCACTTGCTCCTGTCCTCTTATTCTCTCGCCATGCTTGCTGCATAGTTTTCTGGAGTCGTTCATCTTCTGCTTGGTGTTGAGCCTTACTTAGGAATGAAGAGAGTTGGATGTGGCTGTTTTACCTCTTCTGTCCCTATGCCCTCCAAATGAAGATGAGACTGGAGTATTTTAGTAAACTGGAGCATGGTTGCACAGGGACTTTCTCACTGCTGGAAGCTCTGCCAGCTCAGTCAAACAAGTCAAACACAGGAGGTACTCAAAAGTAGCAATTTTTCCTATTATGTCAACGAGAGTCCAGTGACTGATTATTGCAGACCTTGCCATATATTACCTCTAACATAACATTAATAATACACCTGTGCATGATAAGTCTTCCTCTTCAGTAGGCATAAATCAGCATGGTGGAAAACAAGGAAATTCTGGAAAAAGACTGTGTCTTGACAGTCATTTTTTCCTTTGTTGTTGGTGTAATCTAACAGAACTGCTGCACAAGTGGTTTTTGTTGAGTTTTACTTAAGCAAGTGCTTGCAGAACAATGAACAAAGGGGTTTGGGGATTTATACCTTCCATTATAAATACAGTGGCATTTCCACGACCCTGTTTAGAAGAGTAAAGCTTCTATTTGTCTTCTGCTGATTCTGTCAACATTCACACAGTAAGTTCAGTAGAAATCCCTCAGGTATTCAAGTGTCAGACCACAAAGTCATTTCTGCCTTTTAAAAAGAATACTGTGTTTCAAGGAACTGGGACTTTTGGGAATATGCTTCTGAAGTAGAGACTTGATGCAGGAATGCAGATGAAGAGAATTGAAGGGCTGGGCACAGAATTGAAAAACAAGCAAAATAGTGAAACAAAATATATATTTATATATCTTCTGAGTTTAGTTACATTGGTGAAAATGTACAGCAGCTCCAAAATAGCTACAGAATTTCACCTGGAACAGGTATATATTAACATATATAGCTGCCTGAAGATCAAATGAACTGCAGTAAACAGAGAAGAGTTGGGGAGGGAAAAATATATGGGCTCATAAATTTTCCCTTCAAAGTTTTCACAAGTATTAATCCTTTGGATCAATTCAGACCCACTTACACAAAGTCAATTATTACAAAATCCAATTACTTATTTCATTTCCTGGTTTCCAAAGGATACATGGCTCATGAAACTGTGTTGTACAATCTCCTTTCTCTAGCAATTTCTTGAAGTGCTGTCTGATTTTAACCCAAGGGGCAGACAGGTACCAGGTTCCCAGGTACCATGTTCCAACATACATGTTGAACCTAGTGAGGTTAGAGAAAAAATCCAGACCCATCACAAGACTGGATGTTATAATTAAGTCTTTTATCATTTAGCCCCTTCATGTGTTTTCTGCCCACCATGGCCTGGATATAGGCATGTGTGATGCAGTGGGACAAATAGACCGCTGAAATTATGAAGTTCATATGAAACAGAAAATGGAAAGCTGTTTTATTCCCACACAGGTAATAGCTGAAACACAAAAGGGGAGTGTAAGGTAAGTGTGGTGCACTACTGGTGCCTGTGGTACACTTCAGGTGCAGCTTACAGCCTGCTGAAGTGACCTTGGGGCTTTATCGGCATAGTGGCATAAAGTCATGGCAGAAAGAGTCTGAAGGATGGAAATAATTCCTACTTGTACCATAGAGCTGAATTTTATTCTATTGTCTAGAATTGGTGCTCCATTTCAGGAACAGCAGAGGAGAAGGCCAGGATGGAGTAAGCTGTGTTTCTTTTTTGCTAGGCTCTAGAAGTTTTGCAGTATATCACAGCCTGAAAAACACTGAAACCTGTGACCTTAGCCCTGTGACCTTAAAAGGAATTTTTTTCTCAGCCTGGGATTGGCAAAACACAGCACATTCCATCCACAATCCTTCCCTACTTTGGTAGATAACAGTTCCCCCTATAAGGGCTTTTGGTATTGTTAAAGTACTGACCAAGATTATCTGTGACAAGAGGGATTATTTCTTAAATTAGAACTTGGATTTGGTTGTGTGGGATAAATTCTTATTGTTGCATTATGAGAACAGTACTCATATTGATGTTGTATGATTTTTTTTTTCATACTACATGTACAACTTGAAGTAGCAACTCTAACACACTTGGGTTTCATTCATGTAATTGAGAAGACAGGAATTTTTTTCCTTCTCTTTCAAAATACATTTTTTAAAGATTTTTTCTATCCTCATCCCATTGAAAAGGTGCATATAAACTGAATTTCTTTCTTCAATTGGCTTAACGTTGGAAGCCAATATTAATTGCAATGTCACACCCTTCAGTGATTCTTTTTGTGTGTTTGCAAAGGGGGACACACGACTTTAAAGCTTCCTGTGAAAAAGCCTGTGATAGGATATCATCTGGAGATGAAAGCATTCAAACTCCAGATTTCAAATCCCATTGCAGCAGAATATTTGTCAAACCTTGCTTTTTGCCACTGTTGAAATGCATGTAATTTCCTGCAAGGGAGAGTTTTGGAATGTGAGGTCACAGCAGTAATGAAGGAAATTTGTATGGTGGTTGAACTGATGGTGGGAGTGAGAGAACTCTGCATTGTAAAGTCAACACAATGCCAACAGTAGTATTCAGAGGAAATTTAGTCTTCAGTGAAGAGACTGTCATACAGTTTGTTGAGATAAAAGCTCACTGTGTTCATGCACACTGTGAGTGGCTCTACAGCATTTCAGAGGTGAAGTACCAGTACTTTTTGGAGCATCAGCGGTGTTCATCCTTGATATGGGGTGACCTCTTCTCTAGCAGGATAGTTTTAGATTGTTGGTCCCTGTCCACACAGACTCCTGCCTGTGTACTCCACAGATAAGAGGGCACTGTTTAACTGATTTGGGGTGAATGGTATGATTTTTTTTATTTTAAATACATTTTTTAAAAGACATAGCAGAACACCATATAAAATCAGAGGCTAAAATGAATTTTTCTAGGCCTGCTAGCATTAGTAGTTATTGTTGCATAGTTACAGCAGCACTTTTGGGGTGCTTAGGATGCTAGGCCATGGACTGGCTCCCTGCTGTGCAGAGCAGTGGTAAGCTACAAACAAAAGAGCTTATAATTCACCTCTGTAGTCTTTTGCACGCAAACATGAATGGCCATACTCCAGGAACTGGGCTTTTCCTTGGCACAGTGCTGTGCCCAAAGAAGGAAAACTGTACTAGCTCAGCTAATTCAGTTATTCAATTTCCAGCACAATTGGATTACTCTTGTGTAACTGCATCAGAACGAATATTTTATAACTCACATCAGCAGAGAACAGTGTGCTCATGTCTACCATGAAGGTGGCCTGGGCAGTGATTCAAGAAACAGCACAGGATTTCTGGCAGGCAGGGTAGCAAAGGAAATGGGGAGAAAATTCTGGGTCAGCAGCAGTCTCAGACAGTGGCCTAAACACTGCCTAGTATTTTGTGGTGTCAGGATGGATTCTGTACTTATTTCCCAACCTTCACTGGGAATATTGCATGTCAGGGAAACAGGAATAAGGCTGGGAAGTCACTTCATACTCTCTGCAGTCCCCTGCTGCCTCCTTTTGATTCAGTGTCTTTGTACATTAGCCTACTCAAGATGGGCCCCAGGCAAGCTTCGAAGGAAGCAGGGTGTAAAAAAAGATGGGCTTATGTCTGCACAGAAAGAATTCCTTCATAGCAATGGCTATGTTCTACAGTAGGAAGATGGGAAATTTCTCCCAAACAAAAAAGGAAAAAAAAGATTGGTTGCAATGATTTGAACCTAATACCTGAGCTGAAGCCCAGGAATTTTCATTTTGCTTTTGCTGTGTGGAGGGATTCTACTAAGCTTAGGGAGACAGTGAAAAATAACCTCCTCTGATCAACAGGTATGATCATTGTGATGGGTGCTCTCAGGTCCTCCTGCACCATCATCCACCTGCAATTCACAGCATCTGCTTTGCTTCTGGGAGAGGCACAGATCACAAAAACTTTGCCAAGTAGTAGGGGGTAGTAAAATGAAAACTAGAATACCTCCAGCTCTGAAAGACTGTGTTTCTCTAGTGTCTTAGTGTTCTTCGAAAGCACTTTCAATTTAGTGCGGAAAGAAGAACAAAGGAACATAGTTCTAACCTTCTGAAAAGGTTTGATAAAAGTTTTTAGAGGTGTTTGAGTAAACTTAAAAAACACAGAGTGATGAAGTCTTGTCATATATTAAAAACAGACTAGCTCATAAGAAAAAACGTGTCCACCCTAGGCTGCAGATGAGCTCATGGTGTGTTGTCCTGTGAGCTGAGACAATGGTAAATGTATCCATAGGTTAAATAGCGAATAGGCAAATATCCCAGTGATGTTTATAGACTTAAATCTAACCTGTCAGATAACTAATTGGATGTTAAGGCAAGCAAAGCATTTCCATTATAATTTTAACTTATATTTTAAATAGTTGAGCAGTTTGGAGAATTGCCTCTTTAGTTCATGTTTGTACATCAGCCAAATCCTCAGGACACAAGAGTCAAGGGGCTGGTGGGTTTTTTGGCTGCTAAGACTGAGTCAGCATGTACCTGGTCTTCCTATAACTTGCCAAAAGAGCAAGATTTGTCTGGTTGGTTTATTTTGCAAGGATTTTGATCTGACCACATGCAGACAACCTGCTTTAGCCCTCTCCAGAATCACACAAGTGATGGGAAGCAGCAAACTACTGGAGCACAGGGCAGGAGATGGGAGTGGGGGAAGAATAAGTCATCTGGAAAATGGTTAGATTTCTTTCTTTGTAAATATTCTAAATTTAACAGCTGGGCAAAAATTTTCTCCTGATTGACGTGACAAGCCTATTGCCTGGCTAACAGTGATTGATTTGGAGGACAATTATTTTGTCCTAGGCATCAATGAGATGTGACTAGGGCCCCAAATACTTCTGTGTAGAGTTGATGTCACAGCAGACTTAATAAAGCTAGCATTTATATTTCTAGGAAGAATAGAACAGCAAGATACAGAGGATGCTATACAGTCAAAAGTCATATAAAGCAGGTAGAAACAAGAACAAAAAGTATGTCATAAAGTAGAAGTAGCCCATTTTTGTAGAAAGGTAGTGAATATTTTTTAAACAGGAAAAATACCATGTAGGGTGAAAAAAAAGGCTAAAATAAAATTAGTAACATTAATTTTAAACAAATAAAATTTTCTTTTTTTTTAAGCATACCTAATACGTACATCCTGATATATATATCAGTAAGCATATTCTGTGACATTTAACATATGGCTGCCTTTTGTAGTTTTTCATGGTTTCTTTCAAACTGAGGGGAGGGATATGGAGCAGTCCCAAATTGATTCTAAGTAGGGTGATTATAAAGATTGTCACTTCCAGAAATTCAGGAGACCAGAGACATTCTTCCCCTCCCTCCTGTGGGGCTGCCATGGTGTCACCTACAGGTTTCCCCACTGGTTTCGGGTATGTGCTACCATCAGAACTAGACCTCGGGGCAGGAGGCACCTTTGGCTTCTGCCAGTGCAGCACTTGCTCTCTGTTTCCTCTGTTGGGGACTGCAGAAATGTTTATGAGCCATTACTGACATAATATGATCTAAATTAATCTTATTTTATATGTTTGAGTTAATGGTGCTTTAAAATTTGGTAGTCAGTAGAGAATAACTACACTTCTAAGAAGTCTCAGTTTTCCAAATGCATAAGTTATAGTTTGTAATTAAAAGAAAGGCACCTTTACTTTCTATTAAATAATTTTTTGGGCCTCCCAAGATATGAATTATACTGAAAGACAGACTATCTTATAATTAGCACCAATTTACATGCATAGTAGTGCTCTGTGCTAGTGGAATCAAATCCATTCACCCATGTGTCTCAGAATCTTTACTGCTGAGAGATATCTGAGGTTTTTCTAAAATACAGCTAAAAGGGAGGGGTGAAAAAGGTGTCTTTGTTCCATCTTTTTCACTTATGGTCCCACATAAGTGAAAAATGTTTGCCTCTCTGTAGTGAGGAGGTTCTGCAGCTGCTTCATTCAGCACTGCGTGTGCCCTCAACCCTGCCAAGGTCACTCTTGCTGCAGAAGTTCACTTGCACAGTCACAGATAAAGGCACAGGCACGTTGCATTTGCCCAAGCCATGAAGTGGGACCAAGCACCTTACTGGAAATGCTTCTGCAACAAGGCCGAGCTCCCTTCTCACCAGAATCCTTCAAAGAGAAATGGAACCCTTAAAATGACTTTCAGATCTGGAACATCAATATTCTATTATTACAAAAATATCTTAGTGTCTTGCCATAGTTCTCCAGGAATTTCGTCTCCTGAGTGGGCACTGAAATTTTTATTGATTTTCAAGCTCTTATAGGTCATGATATCAAACATACCCATCTTTTATAAATATTTGCAATTGTCCTGGTTTCATCTAAGAGCTACAGTAGGAGACAATTCTTCTGAAGAGCATGAATGACTGCTCTAATATGGGACATATATTTCAGATTCTAGGCAGGTTTAATATCTGTCTCAGCAGCAATGGTTTTTCCCTTCCCTTGGAAACCTGGATTGATGACATCCTGCATGGAGCAGATGCTTTGACATTGAACTTCTCTGGTGCTTTTGCCATTCAAGAAGATATAGGCCACTTGATTTACCAGCTGGTCATTATTCTTTTGTCTTTTCTTATTCCAATGAGGACAAAAATGTGAAGAAAATATTATGAGATATTTTCTTTGCTATTTTTTCCTTTAATTTCAGAATATAATGCTACTGAATTTTTGGCACCCTGTATCCTACATCATTCCTTAGGCCAAGGACACTGAGTAGGACAGATTGCACAAGCAGGAGAATTACTATTCTTTGTCATCAGTTATAGCTCTTTGGAGACATTGAAATTTCCCTTTGGCTTCAGAACGACCTTCTTTATTTTGACTTTTAAAACCATATTTATTTCAGAATGAATTTCCTACAGCAGACTGTGTTTTTCTCATCTCTTTATATTGTTTTATGTAAAGGGACTGGGGAATTGGCAGCAAGTTCACTCATGAAAAATAAATTGCTAATAACACATATTATTTTTTTTCTCTTTCCTGTTGTGAAGCTTGTTTTCTTTGGTGATTTGTGTATAAAAAGTGTTTTAGAAAATTCATTTGACTTTAAAACTTAATGTTCAGGATTCAATAGTGCAAAAAAGTGCAATTCAATAGTGTAACTTTTTAACTTCATATATCAACAAATATATTTTTTACATATCACACCACTTTCATCTGTTTATGAGGGCTTCTTTGTGACTTTGTTTTTCAGGCTACGTTGTGCCAACATCACTGAATTGGGCAGAAAGGAATGGTGATCCCTCTCTAGGTTTTATGCCAATGTAAAACTACTTCATATTCTGCTAAAGTTGCTGAGAGATTTTGGCTGTTCTCTGTAAGAGGAGCATATTGTCCTGTACTATTTCTAAACGGTGACAACCTTTATCCACAGCTAGTGGTGGATATCAGCCATCCAACCCTGTTTCTTCTTGCTTTTGGCTGAAGCTGCTTGGGACAGAAGAGAGAAAAAAATTTCCAAAGTCTGCATGTGTCAATTGAAACAGTGTCAGAAAAAAAATTATGAAGTCAAAATAAAAGTAACAGGTGAAACCAGATTGTGGTATTAGCTACTGTATAAAGTGAGGAGGTGATTAGGAGACACTGGAACCACAAGAACAATGCAGCTGCTCCCGAAGTGAGTCCTTATGGAATGAATGACCACAGCTGGTTGAACTCAGCCAAATGGGACAATATAGAGTGAAGAATTAACAGATGACGATATGGAACTTATCTGTTGGAATGTTTTTTGGCGGGGGGGGGGAATGAGATAAAGACATGGAGCACTCTTCAGGCAATAGCTGGAGAGTCTGACTCTTTCTGAGCTACCTAAAGATTTTGGAAAGATGACATACTATTGATAGGCCAGGTCCTTTAAGAAATACAAATAGAAATAAAAATTTATTTCTTCCTATTGTGATGCAGAAAACAGAGCTCTGACTTCCCACAGTTCCCTCTCCTCCATTTTGTCCTGCGCTTCCTTCGCCTTGATTCTTATTTCGCTTCCACACCCACCTACCACTTCTCCACAACAGCAGCCAAGGTCAGGGCTCCTTTATATTGCATGAGTTCCAAATCTCTCACACATTGAGGCTTTAATGGACTGGAATTCAGTCAGTTTCTCAGCTGAGAATTACAGGGCCCTCACCAGAAGAGAAGGGACACCCTGAGTCAAGCCCAGGCTTCTGCTGAAAAGAATCCCATAAGCTCACTGAGCAAAACAAGGTCTTTACATTAGGCTTAGCCTCGATTGCATGCCAGAGGATAGGATTTGCTGGGATATTCATAGTCCCAGGTCTGAGTCTTTGCTGACCTCACATTTAATTTTCACTGCTCTCACTGTTTTTTTAGTACTTTGGCAAGATGAGATCACTCTGCAGATCCGTCTTGCCGTGACTGATATGCAACAACACACATGGGGTGGATGCACAGGTCGCATCAGTCAGTAATTGGTACAGTTCCACCAGTTTAAGATTTGGCCTAGACCATTTTGGCTAATATCATTTACTATATCCATATCCTGGATATAACTACCACTCACTGAACAATTTTAGAACATCTATAAACCTGGGGAGTATGGCAAGTGCACTGGTGGTTTAATTACAAATGCATTCAGTGCCCGGTTGTGAATCCAGCCATGCTGGTATAAAGCCAGAGTAGCTCTGTTGATGTCATTGGCAGAGTTACATTGGCACTACATTATCACGACACAGATCAAACCTTAGCTCACAAGTGGCTCCAAACTGCTTTGAAATGTTTATGGATTCCCTTTTATCTTGCCTGTTCTCTCTATATCGTGTTTGTTTGGTTTGGCTTAAGATAATAATTCAGGATTTGTGCACAACTCTTCCTTTCTTCGGTCTTAAGTCAGTTGTAGAAGGGTTTGTTTTGTTCTGAAATTAAAAGAAAATAGCAACCAAGCTGTCATTCTTCCTGTTATGTGAGGTAGCAGGCGAGACCTCCTGTGCTTTCAATTTCTGAAAGGTTTTTAAAATTTTATCTTCTTTAGGATGAAAGGTCATCATCGTTTTGTCTGTTTTCATCCCAGAAAGAAGAACCTAGAGGCTGTGCAAACCACTCTTTGCAGACAGGTTAAGTTCTGGAGGTCTGTGAGACTGGGCCCTTGCAACTGCTGCACTGTCAGAAGCAATTCTGGCCAGAGACATCGCAGCTTTGTATTCAGCATAATTAAATCAACCATTTGGAATTGTTTGTAAGTAAGGAAAAAAACAATAGGCATTGAAGCTTTATTATTGAAAGCAGCTGCAGTAGAGGAAGTTCTGTAGCCAGGGGCTGTTTAGTAAATCCTGCTTGGGATATTTTAGTTTAAATTCTCATGATCCTTTCTGTGAGGCAGGAAGCTATTTTGCACTGTCTCCTACTTTTTCAGTCCTTATTCTTCCCTCAAGTATTAAATCCAGGAAAAAAATTTAGCATTATCGGAGACCTCACTGCAATCCCACAGCTATCTCTGAGAGCAGAACAGGTTGTATATATTGCCCCTGTAAATTTTATGAACTGAGCATTGTAAAAACAGCAAGGGGAGGCTGCAGCTGGAATTCATTGTGGAAACCGTTGCCAGCACCAGTGGAGCTGGATGTACATATTTCAGTGGGCTGCAGTTGTTTAGGATGAAATCCTTCCTGCTTAGCTGGGGCACTGGTACACCAACCAGACTTCCACATGACTGCTTTGAGGTGGAGAGAGCAAGGAGGAAGGGGGAGTGGATCAGGCAACTCAATAGAACTGCGCAGTTCAGCATTAGTGGAGAAAACAGGATTCTCCTATTTAAGTTCAGGGCCTTTGTCTTTCCACTGACTGTACACAGCCTGTGGATTCCTTCCATGTTAATACTGCTTTGTTTGACACACTTCTGTAATGCACACCTCTATTCTCCTTAAATCCAGTGTTTGGCTGTCTGAGCAGAAAGAAAGTGTAGCCAGAAGGAAATCTGATTCTCCATCTCCCTGAGATCCACACTGCAGACTCTCCTCCTGAGCAGACCTCAGGACAATATAAAATGTCAGTTCCCAACTTCAGCAGAGCAATTACTGCACTTCTCAGAGCACTTCATCAAAGAGACAATGGCTTCCCTCAGCCTCTCTGCTCAACAGTGTCTAATATTTAGTTAGTAGGATATCCTGTGTGAAATAGGCCTTTTGAAAATTCAGCTGCATCCATACTGCTAATTAAAAGGTGAGCCCCTAGGCCAACACTGCTCTTAATCCCCTTCATCATGGGCCTCCTCTTTATAGCAGTAAGACTAGAGAAAACCAGTCAGAGCACAGAGGTGAGCTAACAGCCACTCAGCGTGGGTGTACCTGAGGGTTATGTCTGTCATGCCAAAGGGAAGAGGTCATGGGAGTAGTTCCCGGCCCACAGGTCAGGTGGCAGTCTGACTTGTGTCCATGCTACTTTGAGCTAAACTTCTCTTGGAGCAGGCTGGCCACATGCACAGTACACAGCCCATGGCTTTAGCACACTTCTGATTCCTGGGTGATGTTTCTGTGACCACATGCTGTGATGATGTTTCCATGTGTTCTTTCACACACGGAAAGAACACACTATTCAGTTTAGAGGGGCATTTTATTGGTGTATATAAATACAAGATGGGAGAGTCAGACACTTCTCGAAACATCTACTTGACCACAAGAAACATCTTTTTACTGTAAGAGTGATGAATGCTAGAAAAAGTTGCCCAGACAAATTGTGGAGTCTCCATCTTTAGAGGCATTCAAAACCTGCCTGGCCACAGTCCTGGGCTGATGTACAGCTCTCCCCTCACTGCATCCGCTCACACAAATGTATCTTCTTCAGGATTTCTGTAGAATCCAAATTTTAGCACCACTTTTTTTTTTTTTTCCACAGGGGCCCTAATATGTTGGACAACTGCTTTTTTATTCCTGCGCTTACATGGATTAGATTACCCATCTCTTCCCAAACTTTGACTGTGGATGTTGTTGCTGTATTTATGCACGCAATTTTCTTTTGTCTCAATGTCTCACCTGTTGCCTCGTAGCCATCCTGTCATTTTGGAGTTTTGGCTGCCTTTTCAGAGGTGTGTTTTTGTCATGCACTGTACAAGCACATGCAGTAGTGCAGAAGATGCAGGGGTAGGGAGGATGCGTCAGGAAATTCAGAATGGCTCCTCTAAGCTGAGAAGATGTACCATTTCTAAATGGATATGATGTTTTAATGATGATCCAAACTAATGCAGAATCAGGTTATTGGCTTTTGTTTCAGGATATGATGATGCCTCCATACCTGCTTGGATGCTTCTTTTTTTTTTTTTTCCCAGGCTCTGCAGTTAAAAGAAAGTAGGAATAGAGGTGGGGAAAGGAAAATCTTGTTAGATGATTGTAAATCAAAAGTTAAGAAATTAACTATTACAGTAACAAAACTTCACTTGTCAGTAACAAAATTAAGTCCACCATTCAATTTGGCTAAAATTGTGCAAATTGATCCAGTTTATTATAAGATGCCTTGTTTACAATACTAAAGTTTTAATGAAGATAAACTTATTTCTATTTCATCTCCTCTGCTCTTTTGTCCTCAAGGGAATATGATACAAGGAGCTCCCATTTTCCCTCATGACAAATATCCCACAGGCTAAACAGGGGAATTGCAAGGCAAGAGCTTCCCCCCAGCTCAATTGGCAGGACTCAACATAATCATTTAAGCACGAACTAGATTGGTTTTCTCTCCACTTACGTAAATCCATAATGTTTAAATCCACAATCCTTCACTGCTGAATTATTGCCAGGGGTTTCCAATACAAGCTCTTTATTAAATAAACAGGGATCAGATGACATGTGTTTGAGTGCAGATGACCAGTGCTACTATAGATTGCTTCTATCTGAAAAACAGAGATTTGTAAGGGGATGCCGGATGCCTGCAAGAAAGGATTACCAGGCACAGATGGCAGTGCTCATTTATATAGCTGGAGAGAAAGGATGTAGTAGTATTAAGAAGTGAAGGCTGTGATTCTGTACATGAAGGAAGTGAAACCTGTCACAGGGAGACGTGGAAAAGTCACCAACACGGGCAACTGGCAGTATTTTCCTGCCTAGTTCTTTGTAAACTATGTTAGTGGAAATGCTTGAGCCATTCTCATGTGATTTAGCCTTTTAATCCAAGTTTTGCACTGTCTTGAGCCCAAGATGGGGAGGAGAAGGAGGAATTAAAGAGTATAATGTCATGTAACTAGGGAATCTCACAAATCTACCTGCACTGCCCACACTCCACCATAACCTTGTGCACCAAGGTCTGCATGAAGGACAATGTGTCTCACAGGGATTTCTAGGAGCTGGACAGGCTGCCAGTCCCACTGTTCCACATCATCATCTCCCTAGTCCAAAGCAAGAGGTGAAAGTATGGAGATGTGATACTTCAGTAATGTCTTAGCAAAATTTTCCCATGGGATATGTATCCATGTCAATTTCTGTATTAGACCGACTCAGAATCATTTCCGTTGGAAAAGACTTCCAAGATCATCAAGTCCAACCATTAACCTAAAGCCACCAAGGAATATAAATCCCATTAAAACTTAAGCAAGTCTGTTGATACCCTCATCAAATCTTCTATAAAATCCATATTTATTTGAGACCCTTACTGTAACTGTGGGATCTGTCAGGATGGAAGAAACAGGGTAAGAACTTTCTATGTCTGTTAACCCAAACTGGAAAGTGCTGGAATTTGGGTAGAACAAAAACACGTATTTTCAAGCACATAATTAGCCACTTTGAACAGACTACCAGACATTCAGATTTACAACATGTAAGCAATTTATTCTGACTTGTTTATATCAAGACTACGTGACTGATGCTCTGCTACAGAAAAATACCTGGTGTCTGATTAATTCCAGTGTGCTTCAGATGCATGTTCATGTTGTTTCATCTCTTTTCTTTTCATGCTACTGTGTTTGCACTCAGGAAGCCTGGTACTGGTTTTCACTCAGAAAACTTTCTGAGTTTTTACAAAGAGAAGTGTTGAAACCACATTTTTCTCTAAAAACGCCATCGATAATCAATTTTTCTCTAGCAATTCTCATTGCAGCAACCAGCTCACTGAGCTGTGGTCAGTGTGTGATTTCTTGACTATCTGGTTTTTGCCTTTAGTTTTTTCTTTGTTTCTTTGTTTCTTTGTTATTATACAGAAAGTTATATATTGAAAATTATTTCTCATGATGTCTCTGTTCCCAGCAGTCCCTGAACTGTGAAATGGTGTCATGTACTGTTTTGTTCTGCTGACTACTTGCATCTACATCTATAGAATGATTCAGATGTTCAGTGGCCAGAGGCTTATCTTATTATGTTCTTCCCCTTAAATAACTCTTTAAATAAAGCATTGAAAATTAAAATGCAGTTCATTGGTTATGGACATTTGTTATAAACTGTTATTTTTCTGAACATAATTCACTTCTTCAAGGTTGGAATTCTGAGTGTAAATATTAGCTTTATTAATGGAAATTGAATGCATAAAACCTTAAGTAGAGTGCTAGAAATCTTTCCTCTTCTTTGTTCCCAGGTACAGTCCCTTCTTAGTACCTCAGGCTTGGTAGGGAAGGTTCAGCCCTAATGCAACTTACAGAAATATGTATTTTTTTTCAAGGTCTCTGGAGCAGGAAGAATCAAGCACTAAATTTACAAGAACTTCAGGTTAATACTTCCAATTTTATGCTTTCCATTTGTATAATCATGTCAGGTTTGTAATGGCATAAAGTAGCACTAAGACATTCAATCCAGTTTAATCCAATTACTGTTTCGCTCTCTCAGCCATGCCTTATTCTTAGATATGAGAAAACCATCAAGTGTGATGGTTTTATGGATTCACATATACACTTGGCACCATAAGTAAGCTTTGTTTGCCTTTGTTTCCACATGTATCTGTTTTTAGACACTGCAGGGTTTGCAGAGTCAATCTTCTCTGGGTGAATTTTTTTTCTGCCCCCTTTAGGGTAATGCTGCCCGGGCAGCATCAGCATTCTAAGGCATGCACAGATGCATCTCCAAGGGGAGTTTTGTTGCTTACGCCTCCCTTCCAGTGACAGCTCCATGTCAGGAAGAGTGAGCTGTGGTGGTGATGCAAACTTGTTTTATTACCCACAGCTGTTGCCAACATGTGTTTATAAAAATTCTCCTCAGATGTCCAGTGAATTGGGCAAGATGTGAATTATGTGTCACAAGTGCAGCTGAGGAGAGTAAACTGTAACTGCCACAGCAGCCGAGCTTCTAGAAGTGACACCCCCACTCCACCAGTAGGTTTTCAAATACTGTGGAGTCAATCTTCTTTCCACATTAGGACTAAGAAAATGTGCCTGCTTTTGTTATTTTTCAGGCTCTGGATTTGTTTTTTTCTTCCTTTACTCTGAGGTGGATGTTGTTCCTTTCACGCACTGTGTTTACTTAGAGATTTGCTAGGAGTTCCTAAGAAAAGATGTGTTGTAGTGCTACACCTCCAAAGGGCTGAGATCAGCAAACTGTACTACAGTGGTCTGGGCTAGTGAGCAGGAAGACATCTATCTGTCCCTGAAGGCATCAGGAACATAGAGGGGAATCTTATGACTGGTAATGCCTGGGGTCTGGTAGTGCAGACAGCGTGGAAACAAAGCAGAAGTCCAGGAGCCTAGCACTGACACTTATAGAATCATAGAATCTTTTAGACTGGAAAACACCTCGAAGGTCATTGAGTCCAACCATTAACCCAGCACTGCCAAGCCCACCACCAAACCATGTCCCTAAGTGTCACATCTACACATCTTTTAAATACCTCCAGGGATGGTGACTCCTCCAGATTGCACCAGTTTTAACAGTGTGAGTTAATATTTAGTTTAATATTCAGGTATCCAGTGTCCCAAATTCTCTAAACAGATTTTGCCTTCATTGCAGAAGTATTGGTAAAATTAGGTTCTATGTCGCAACCGAAGTTCATGTTTTGAAAGTCACAAAGGCCATCAGTGTGTAGCTCACCACTTTCTCTAGTCTGAAGGGCCAAAAAGTTTTCCCATAGCTTCCAACCCTGCTTCCAGGCTGCATTTCAGAATCCAGGACTATGGATTTAAATACCTAATCCAGCCTTCACAATCCAGCCTTCTATGACAATGCCCATATAGCACCACCATCTTCTCTCTGGAGCTAACTTTGTCCTCATTTTCCTTTCGAAATACATTGGGCCTTTTCAGGGCAGTTTCTCTCCTTGCCCATTCCTGCAGTATTGGTAGCTGTACTGGGCATTGGCAATGAGTGAGGCTGCTCTTCAGGGTTAATTACCTGAATTAAGTGAGCATGTTCCCGTGTCAGGTCTATCCAGCGTTGTGGCTTTTTCTGAGTGAGCACTGGTTCAGTCTCACAGATCCCATCCTTCCATTCTAGCTCTTCTTTCCTACTTCCCTTCTGCATGTAGCCACCTCCCCAACTGCACTTACAGCACGTGGGGGATTTGGAAAGGCATGTACCAAATGGTGGGTTTAGGAATATGGAAAAGATGCAGCTCTGCTGCCTCTCAGCCTTTTAAAAGGGTGAGGATAAGTCTAGTATGATGTGTTGCAGAAACTGGGAGGCTGTAGGAGGGTTTCACCACGTTGTACTAGTATTAATAGGACATTATGAGGAATCCACAAAGAGCTGATTAACTATCAAATTGTGGTGCTGTGCCTGTGCGTGGTGGTATCTGGGAAAAATGCACCAAAGCCAATTAATTGAAATACTAACCTGAAGTTTCTCTACCTATCATTGCTTTTTTATCCCCTTTTCTTTTTCTCAGTTTTAGTCTTCTCTTTTTCATTTACATCCTTGTCCTTCATTTTCCATCTTTACTATTTATAAAATTCCCTTTTATCACTTTCTTCCCATCTAGTACTTTCATTTCTCTTTTTCTTGTAGCAATTCTGTGCCCCATATTGCATTTCCCTTTCTGTTAATAAGTCCTTCCCCAGATTCTGACACCTCATGGGAACTGTCCTTCAAGGGCTTTAAGGCTGATTTTTTCCTCTCCTCTTCTCTTCTTATCTGCTTGGCAGGGGTAGAGGCTGATAGTCTGACTGGCAGAGTGTTCCTGTGGTGGCTGCAGCTGCTGGTGGAAGAACAAACTTGGTGAAGGTCTCTGAAGAGACCCTAACAAGGTCCAGATGAACATTTGCTGTGTTTCACACAAAGATTTGGTGCTTCACAGGCAAGCTATTTCAGTGCAGTCGTAATGTGATGTCTGTGTATAAGACAGGAACACTGATGGTGCAGGGGGCAGAGAGAGGGAGAAGAATTAAGCAGGTTTTCCAAATATATCATCAGAAAAATACTCATTTAACTGAGGGGAGTAGGTCATAATCATCTCTTTCAAAGGTATTGGAAATAGTGTGGTCCTGGAGTCACTGTTTTGGATTTTCTGCTATGATAGGGCAGCTGTTATGTCATTTGCTGGCACTAATTGCTGTAAGACTTCTCTGAAGAAGCCCAGCTCAGCTTGGCAGCTCCAGTTTTGTCTCTCTGGCTGGCATCAGGGAGGGCTCAGTGGTGCTGGGACACAACTCTGAGTCAGCCCATTTCCCGTGCTCCTGCCAGCTTTTCCATGGCATATCCCATGCGCATGGCTATGAGGCCAGAGGGCCTTGGCAGAGCTGGCGAGAGTTTGGCAAGAGCCACTGTGCTGCTCCAGGCAGTCTGGTCCTGTGGCTTCCCCCACAGCTGCAAGTGCTCAGGGGCAGAGGGGAAGAATAGGCTTTTCTTTTAAATCAGGAATTACTCATTCCATCTGGGAGCTTTCTGATGACACATCCTTCTCGAAGACTGTCCCTGTCAAAAGCAGGCTTATTACCAATTCAGTTTATTCTCTCCTATTAGGTTGAACCACAAAGCTGCTGAGCTAAATTGACATCATTGGGTGTTACCCAAAGAATGACATTATTTAGAATTAGAAAGCCTATTCTTCTCCCTGTTGTGATTTATTCCTAGGCAGCAACTAAGTACCACACAAACAGTCCCTCACTCCTCTCCACCAGCAGGATGGGAGGAAGTGAACTGGAAGGGTAAAAATGAGAAAACTCATAGGTTGATAAAGAAATAGTTTAATGATTCAGATTTTTATATTAATAATATTAGTAGTAGTAGTAGTAGTCGTAGTAGCGGTAGTAAAGGAAGGAATAAAACCCAAAAAACACAAGTAATGCATCACTTGATGTCTGATGCCAGCTCATCCCCAAGCAGCAATCAGCTCCCCCCAGTTTACACACTGGACATGACATTCCACAGTATGGAATATCCCTTTGGCCAGTTCAGGTTAACTGCCCTGGCCACGCTCCCTCCCAGCTTCTTGTGTACCTGCTCTCTAGCAGAGCATGGGAAACTGAAAACTCCTCAAGGTAGAGTGAGCACTACTCAGTAACAAGCAAAACATCACTGTGTTATCAACATTACTGTCATACTAAATCCAAAACACAGCAAGGTACCAGCTACTAGGAAGAAAATTAACTCTACCAGACAAAAACAGAACAGTCCCAAATAATTTATTTTCAAATTCAAAAATAAATTTAAGGCATTAAGAACACAGCAGAAGCTACCATGCTATCAGCCAGAGGATGAGCTCCTGCTCTGGATGTGGGAGCCAGAGTTCCCTCCACCAGCAGCCTGTGGTTCCCCCTGGGGAGCAATGCTGTGAGGTGTAAGGGCTCTCAGAAGCATCAGGCATAGCCTGCACAAGGCTCACATCCCACATGAACAGTCAGAGCCTTCACAGTGCTCAGGAGCTTAATAATCATTTATGAACTCAGAAGTTTTCAATGGCTTTTAAACTCTAATTTAATTTCACTTTCAATCAAGTTGTGTCAAATTTAGCTGAAGATAAGGTGACAGGCATTAAGACTGAGCTGCTGCTCTGCTCTTTGCTTTCCAGTCAGCCCTGGATGAACAGATTTGCTTTTTTTTTAATTCACCTAAAGGTAGGGGTGAGTGTGCTCAANAAAAAAACAAAGAAAAACTGCATTCCCCAAAGCCTTTGTTATGCAAGTAAGCAAACAAGAGCAATGTAAAATGCCATTGTGTGACATTTGCAACAGCAAATATCTGATTTTGTGTTGGGCAGAAAACGTGCTTTGTCCTGAAGCATAGCTTGATTTCCAGATTATTTTATGGCTTTCCCTGTGGCTGGAGAAAGAATGTTGGTGATGATAGAGAAACTGAAAATCTTTGAGGTTCAGATTGGCATGTATAAATCATGTGTTTGAACCTGAGTCAATCCCCTAGAAATTATTTTCCCCCAGATGATAATGGTGGACGTCCCTGTTTGCTTTTCTATCTTGGTTTTGGGTTTTTTCCTCGCTTCTGTGATGTGGGTCATAACTGGCTCCCTAAGATTGCCAGAACATTTTTTACTTACTAATCTCAGTGTCTGTGTCCTCAAACATCTCTCTCCTCTCTTCCTCTGGTGCACTATATTTTATACAGGTTTCAGCCTGTTGTACTAAAAGCATTGAATGGAGAGCTGTTGAGCATTTTGTGGTTTGTAGTTTGGTAAGTGTGGGAGATGGACATCCACTGAAGCTCTCCCGGCAGATATGTCCATAGCAGGACTGCTGGTGGCTGCTGGGAATCAGCCTGATGGCTCTTTCCCTCCAGCCTCTCCCAGGAGGGTTATTTTCTTAAAAGAACCTTGTGGAAAACTAATTTTAATAGCGCCGTTCAGAATTGGACTGTTAGACTTCAGAAAGTCCAGAGCATTTACTCCACTCTTTTAAAAGGGTAAAGCATTTACCCTTTTAAAACAAAAGATACAGTATTTTTCATAATTCTAGGAGGGAATCACAGCTGCTGCAAGATCTGTTTCTCTCCCTTCGCAGAGAAGACACCGCATTACACACAGCTCATGATGGGTTTCTTGCATTTAAACATTTTTGTGCCTTAATTTGAAAGGGTGTCTTGCTGTGTAGTTTCTCTTGCTTGGTGCTTTGATATGCACCTTCTTTCTTTTCCTGCTAGTTAAGTATCAAGGTAATAGCAAATCTCAGGTTGTCCCTCAGCCTAAGCAAGCTATCCTGAGTGTGCTGGAGTTAAACAGCTCTGTGCTCTTCACTCCTGTGATCTTACATCAATTCACCGGTTATTATTTCCCCTTGTCAAATGAAGAAATAGCAAAGCTTTGAAATGATGCTGCAGCTGTTCCAAAGAGCAATTTCCCTTTCCTTCTCTAGCCTCTTTCTGCCTTTCCACGTATATTTGATAGTACATCAGCTTCCTCTTGAAACGATCCCCAGTAGAGCACTTCAGCTATTTTAACCAGGGTCTTTCTGAAGGCATTTTTAAAAAACTGGCTTCTACAGCAGAGCTGGGTTATAATGAAGAACAATAAAAAAAAATCCTTCTGCCTCAGAGAGCCAGTTTTGTACTCACTGATGCATGTCGTGAACTCTGTGCCTGGAATATCCCCACTGGAGTCACTCGGCAGTATTGTCTGCACACACAGAGTTAAACACCTGTGTAAGTGCTTGCAAGGTGATGGCTTTAAACCTCACTAGAAGCTAAAAATATATGCATTGCTCTGTGGGAGAGACTAAACCAGGGCAACTCATCTACACTGTCTTTTTTTATTATCTGCGTTTCTAGAGTGGCTGTTATTTAGGAACACATATAATGAAAAGAACAGTGATGAACTTCCAAAGAATTTCTTCATCCCACTCCAATACTTGTCATCACCTTGATCTAGGCAATTTCCCAGTGATGCTGACTGAATATCTGATATGACAGAAGACACCAATGGCTACAAGATTAAATCCTAGCACAGCTTTTCAGATAAATAAATGTCATAACCAAACCACCTCTAGAGCTAGTTTCTTGCTGTTGCTGCAAGATTGAATTTGGGCTTAGTTTGCTCCAGTGTTTCGCTGTGATGTAATTGCCTAGGAAAATGCAGAACAGTAGTCTCTTGAGTTGACGGGATTTAAAATGTGCATGGATTTGAAAACAAGGATCAGATAAGGACTGTATCAGGAGTCAGATTAATGGCCAGCCTACAGTGCAGAGATCTTTGGTGAGGCTCTACCATCAATACTTTTGCCTCAGAGAATTTATTCTGCATAGAGTTGTTAGAATCATGCTCTTGGAGTGGAGTGGGGGCAGTCTGTCTTGGTGGCCCAAGTCTTTGATAATTTAATGAAATCCTGTCATGGCCAGTATATGTACAATGAAGATCACAATTTTTACGTCTTGTCTGTACAAAACTTTACATTGAACTGAAAATGAATTACGATGCAATCAGCTATGCTCAATATCACAGGGTTTTCCTGGGGGCATTGCTAATACCTGTGCACCATGCCAACCCAGAACAGCTGAGAAAAATGGATGCTTGGAAAGCTGGAAAGATTTTTGTCCCCAGTAACACACAGTGTCAACAAACTGTGCAGTAGGAAGCCTGTAGATACGGATATTCCTGGGTGTTGAATGAAGCAGAAGATAAATGACATGTCTTGGAGCTTTTGTTTCAGACTCTGAGATTCTTTTGGTATTTATCATCATTTTCAGCTGCCATTTTTAAAGATGTGTCCATAAACAATGGACTTGTTAGAAAATTTATTTTTAAAGGGTGGACTTAAAAACTATGGAAGCCTTTATGAAGCAAAAGCTAACAGCTTCTAAGGACAGTATAAGCAAGTTAATCAACGTAGTGTTAAAGGTCATAAAATTCCTTTCAGATTTATATGAGGAAACAACACATTGTATAAAAATGTAGAACAGATGGCCTTTCTTCCCTTAAAAGCCTCAGCAATTTCTCTGTAATGGCAACATAATATTTGGAAATACTATTTCCTAAATAAACAATGTCATACTGCTTAAGTTAAGGAAATGTAGAGTGGATGGTTTTCTCCCTTCCCTTTCTCTAGGACACATTTTGGGTGTCACTCAAACTTTACTATGCACTTTTCCCAGTTTATCACAGTCCCAATGTTGGGAAGCATATTTGTACTAGATCTTGGCAGATTTCACTATGTTTACAATATGGAAATATAAAACACACACAGAGAACCATCACATAGAATTGTTACCAATGTCACAGGCTTTCAACTTCTTGATTGCTGTAATTTAAGCCCAGGCTGTTGCCAAACTGTTGTGGTGTCCATGGACAAAGATGATTTTCAAATGAAACACAATTGCCAAGAGTGGTGCCATGTCCAGGGACAGGGATCCACCTGCAGGATTCTCCTCTGCCCTCTAGCCCTGGAAAGCAGCCTCTGGTGTCGGATTAGAGGGAATCCTTTTAGTAGCTCTTGCTCAGTTTATACGAGAGCCTATCCCTTCAAAAGTCAAACACAGAAAAAGTTCTGAAGTTTTTTTTCCAGATAGAGCTCCCAGGTAGTCCTCTTTCTATCCTTTCTCCTTGGAAAAGAGAGTCTAATATTAGCCAAGTGTTGGCACTGTTTCACAGCACCTCTTCTCAGCTGGTGCTGAAGTAAGACGTGGGAAAGACTGAGGGAGCTCCAGCGTTTCTCTGGATGTCCTTCTTTCATTCTTCGGAGATGGCATCAGCAGTTAATATTAGACAAGAAGTTCAGAGCAGACTTCTATTTGCAGCTCGGCAGTGATTCACCTCCCATTCAAATGGAATAACAGACTGATGGGGCTCCAGAACAGGTGCTATGGGATGGCAATAACCTAAATATAGGATTTAAATATTTGAAAGGCTCCTAAATAGCTATTTCTCTCTTTAAAAAATGATTTAGAGATAAAATCTGGGCTCTGACCAAGGTTAATATTGATGCAAGTGTAGCCATAAACAGGATGTAAACTAAAATCTGCACAAGGTACAGAGTATTATATTAGCCTGATGCATTTACCTCCCTGATTTTAAGATGAACCATGAATTTTATCATGCAAGTGAGAAGGCAAGCTTTTTAAATTAATAATCTATTTTAAAACGGACTTTGTGTTAAGATCCAGATAATTCTGCAAAGAAATTATAAAAAACTTAGATAAGATCCACTGATATTTAAGTTGTTCTTATCTAAAGATGTCTGCCTTTATTTCAACACAAGTATTTCAAGTTGGGAAGATGTCAATTTCCATGTGGCAGGCTCCATTATGAAAAGGAAAATGCATGGAGATATCAGATAAAGAAACTCCCCTGTTGTCATGGTGACAGCAATTAGCAGCAGTTAGAACAGCAGACAATGGATTTAATGGTTGGGTCTAATAGCGACTTAATTACTTAGCAGCCTAGTTTGTCTATCAGCATTTCAATACACAGGAATAATTCAGTGCTGTGCTCCCACTACATGATGCCTTCACTTAGCATTTTGAGTCTCTTACAAGCAGAATTGCAGTAGCATCATTACCATAAATATTTTTGATTTCATACGTGCTGGGCAGGCCAAGGTAAATGGCCTTCTGTAGCATCTCACTTGAGCACCTCCCGTCACACAGCAGAGAGCCTGCGAGGCAGGAGAGAGCAGTCTGTGCTCATCGTACTGTGAGGGGAGAAAATAACCTGGATTCCACTGCAGTTGTATCTCCTTTAAAATGGGGGGAGAATTTCAAGCTAGGCCAGTCAAGGGTATACATCATGGCATATGTCAGGAATACATTTTCTTTTGTACGGACACTGAATGCCCTTCTTTTCTCCTCCTCATTATTCCTTCAGGCTAGAGGAATGGCAAATAACTTCACATCAGCTCTCAAGCTGATAAACTGGGTTGCAACTGCTGTTTCCCATCAGTGGAATTGGCTCAAATTGGAGGCCAAGAAGCAGCACTCTGCCACATCTCACATCTGCCTTGTGAGAGTGAGAGCTTCAACACTGCCTTGTCCATTGCTGGTAAGTTCTATGCGCTGCCAGTGGCTGCAGGACAGACTTATAAAGAGTCTAAATCAGTTAGGCTGGCATTGCTGTCTCTTCTAGGTTTGGGATTTTTTTCATTTAACAACAGAATGTTCTGGTGAAGACCAGGTAAATCTGTATTAGCAGAAGAAATGTGTATTATTGCAAACACAGAGAAAAACTACAAAATGGGTAAGTCACACAGATGTGAGGTTTTTTCCAGCCCAAGCACAACTAAACTACAATGTGAAAAACAGAAGAGGCAAGACTTGTTTGTGCCTTATCACATGGCAAAAATTTGAAATGTTGTCTCTGTCAGGAAGATATAACAAAGAAGCTTGCTTAGGAACACTGAACATAGTCAAAGCCTAATATTTTATCCTTCTGAACCCTCCCAAACACTGGATTTACTCCCATGTTCCATGGTTTGTCAGCCAGCACAATAATTTTTGTGTTTATGAAGAAGGATGACCATGATATTAATAGAGCTGGAAAGTAAGCCAGCAAAAAGAAAGGTTGTTTTTGGCCAAGTCAGTTACCTGTTCCTTCTCTGCAGGGAGGCCTGTTTCAGCAAAACAGGGCATAATGTAGAGAAAGAACAAGAAGCTGATGAAAAATCAAGCAGAAGTACTCACTTCAGCACTGCCACATCAAAACATTCATTGAGTAACCTCAGATTTCATTTCTTGATTTCATTTCAAGATTTCATTTCAAGATTTTTCCCTTTTGATTAGTTGCCCTTTTCATCCTAATTTAACAAGGGAGCAGCTACCTGCCTTTGGCCACATTTAAAGCAAACACTGAATGGTACCGTTAACCTCTGTTTTTTTCCCTTTTACATTTTGAGAGTTCTTTTGTTTTGGGAGTCTTGGAATTACTAAACCACCTTTTAGAAGTTTGGGATTAACTATATTTATTGAAAGCTAGACAGTACTGTAAATAAAACAAATTACAGTGCTCAGCAAACTTGATTTTCCTTTTCTCAATCAAAGGAATATTAAGGTCTCCAAGCCTTGTTAAATCAAAGTGAAATGTTCATGTCTCGCATCTCTTGAAGTTAGTGAATATCTTGGCACATCCTATTTTCCATGTCTCAGGTGATATTCCTTTAAGCCCTGAAGGACTTTACTTTTCAAGTCCAAATCCATCTTGAAATCTGACTTTGTGTCATTGTCACTACTATGCATGGGGCTGGGAACCAGGCTCAGTTACACCACCTGAAAATTCTTCAGTCATGATTTGAGAAACATGACCAATAACTAATAGTCCTTATTACTGGTTTTTCACATCCTTTGCCCAGAGGGATTATCCTGTGCCCAAAGGTGATTTGGCATTTTTGGAAATCCAGTGTAAGTAAGCAAAGGACAAGCCAGATTTGTTGATAAGGGTATGCAGAAAGGTTCAGAAGGTGTAAAGTCTGTGCCTCAAGAGTACTTGTCAACAGTCTAAAGGAAAGCAGAAGATATGGCTTAACTTGATGATTTTAACTTGTACTTTTCACCTATTGCATATGCATATATAATGAAGTATTTTTTGCCAGCTCCATGGAGTAACCTCACAAGAAACAAATATAGACATGATAGATCAGAAAAAGTTTTAAATATGCTACTTTCAAATGCTTAACTTCTTTTCAGGAGACAGTTTGTACTGTGAGTATATGCAATTCACTGCTTTAAGAGAGAAATCATACTCAATTTCCCAGTGTTTCATTTTATTTGAGATTTAATATCACCAAACAACAGAAATCATCCCTTTTACCATATACTGATATATTTTTTACTGTTATCATGATGAAGCCATTGCTGAATTATTGAAATTGGTAGGATTTTTGCCACTTGCAGTAATGGAAAGAGTACTGGGACTCTTCCCTTTGGCCAAGGAATTGTTCCAAATCATAATACAGAACTGACTTCTTTTATCATGGGTTTACCTCTGTTAATGTGGTTTTTTTCCTTTACATGGAAAAATCATGTTCTGAGTTAATAAAGTTTTGTATATACTGAGCTCTTGTACTCTGAGATGGGCAAGGGATAAGAAGAACCTTTTTCTGTTAATATAGATATGAAGTTTCTTTCCTGCAAATGCAAAGGTGAGGACATCATATTTGCCTCTCCAATTAAGTGTCAGATATTCAAGTCAGCAAACTTATTTTCTATTACTGAAATATCTGATCAGACTCTTAGCCCAGCAGGAAAAAGGGTTCCTGGAGTGAAGAGCATCAAATGGCTTTCCTCAGTGTTAATACCAATATATAAAAACTAACTTTGCTTTAATCTGTGATCTTTTAGTCTCATAGTAATTTAACAGGAAAAGTGAGAGGAACCTAAGGGTCACAAACATGAATAGTTCTAATTTACACTGTCTGAGAGAATAGTCTGTGTAATTGCAAATAGTATAATTCTTTAAAATACACAAAGTGGAAGTGTCTCTTGGGAGGAAAAAAAAAAAGGTCAAAATAAAAGCTCTGGAAGAGTTTCCTTAGTCTTTAAGGTTCTGTCTTTATGGTAAAATTCAGAGAGATATAGAGCAAAAAGAAACCAAGAGTTAATATCAGGTCTCAGTGTGTTTACACTGCAATGCTGTGCCAATTATTATGGGCATAATATTGCCCTGCCATAATGACAAAGTTTCCTTAAGCCATAAAGAAACTTCATGTTTCCATGCAACCTGGGTTACTGCACAACAGAGTTTTGTCAGATAGGTATGGCACCACTACCTGCCAGCCCTCCTATATTCCATTTTTTCAAAGGATCAATCAGGATTATTTTCTAAAAGATTTTTAACTCTCTCCAACAAAAAGGCACTGAGGTCAGAAAATTCCCTTAAACAGGCAATGTTAATGGCAAAACAAGAAATCTGTCCCAGTGGAAAGCAGGAACTCTTTAATGCCATAGAAGTTGAAAAGAAATCAGCAAAAACCATGACTGTTAATAATTACATGGTATGGTGTGAAGAACCAACATCAGGATGACTACAAAATAACATGAATCAGAACTAGACTAAGGTTTTATAAATGTATACATAGCAAGAGGAAAACAAAAAAGAAAGAAGAGCAAATAAGAGATGAGAGGGAAACCTGCATTTTTATTTGATCTTTACAAAAAATTAGTAACAGTCACAAGAAGTTAGGAGAGTTTTAATGAGAGAACAAGAGTTTGGACTATATAAAATGAAAGAACATCTTAAAGAATATTTATATAAATTTGGTTACACAAATTACTAGGAAATCATTAAATTAATCTTAAACTACTGTGAACTAGCAGATCATATTTAGGATCTCCAGCAAGTGAAGAAAAGCAAACATAATATTTGTTTCCAAAAGAGAGACAAAGGACATTAAGGGGAAGCCTGGCTAACTCAGATTTATGCAAGGATAGTAGAATAAATAATTTAAATAATCTAATTTAAATAGAGTAAATTATTTAAACCTACATTGTTTAAAACTACAGAATACTAATGTAAGGGGAAACAGCCAATATGGGTTTGTCAGAAGTAAGTCAATCTGTTTTCTGTTTTTGACAGGGTAATCATCCCAATAGACAGGGTAGCAGGAGAAGACATGATACATCTTGACTCTTGTGTCAATGTTGCAAGTAAAATAAATAAATGGAAAAGAAAATCATTCTCAAAATGAATCAGTGGTTCACTCTCCACACAGTGCGCATTTGAAAAAGGACATGCTCTTTGGAGCCACTCTACATCTATTTCTACACAAAATTTTAATTAATAACTTTGATGGCTGCTAGAGAGCATATTGCACAGTTTGTGAATGGTTCCTATATAGGAGGAGCTGGAATTCTTTTGGAAGATGGGATTTGACAAAGACAAATAATGCAGGGTTCTCTAGAATCAAGAAGTTATACAGAAACCATCAAAAGAGACATACTGTTCAACAAACAAAACGAGAAATAATGACCAGGCAAGATGGACCACAGACCAAAAATGTGCAAGTAGTGTCATGCTGCTACAGAATCACATAAACACCTGCTTGGGATGGTGACAAAACAGTTTCATGGAGGTCAGAAAACAGAGTCACTCTCCTGTGCTTCGTGTGTTTGAGGTCTTAGGTGAAATATCCTATCTGCTTTTGTGGACCATGCCTTAGAAAGTTTGCAATCTGTATTGAGATATTTTAAATAACTGATGTTTAGAAAATCTAAATTGTTAGAAGAAGCTGAAGGAATTGGATTTGGTTAGTCAAGAAAGAGAAAAAAATAAAAGATTGAAGGAAACATAATAGTTTTCAAATACATAAATTACTTTTAGAGAAAGCTGTTCTTTGTTTGACATACGAAAAAAAAATATAATCATCTTACCCTGCAGCAAAGGTTATTTACCTCAGATATTAAGAGGATTTTAAGAGCAGGTTGGAGGAAATTGGGTCACATTTGGGCCTAGTGTTTAAGTCTTCCATGGAGGCAGAAAATGAATAACCTCTATTTTTCTGCGTCTATTGTAATGTAAAGCCCATCTGAGCTTTTTGAGAAAAATCCATTGACTCTCCTATAACCAGTTGCTGCCTAATGTTAATACAGCTCCTCTCACAGCAGTGAACCCTCCTCCCTGGTGGAAGTCAGATGTGCAAAATATTAATAAAATCTGAATATCACAAAAGGTCTTAGAGACACAGGAGAAATACCACCCATTGTGGGATTTTCTGGTTTTGATGAGGTGACCCACAGAGTACCTCTGCTGCTTCTGAGACATCTGCCAGCCCTGATTTCAGCTTTGGCCTCACCAATGTTAGTGTTTGATTTAAAGTGAATAATGCAGTATTTTCAAGCTAGTAATCACAAATTCTTAGAGATGCAAAGAAGCTCCATAGGAGCTGCCGGCTTTTCTGTCATTTCCACCGTTTTGGTTTTTTTTCTGGACTCATTCAGCTGACAGTGTTGTCTCTTTAGGCAATTATCACCCACAGCAAGGATTTCTGTCTCAAGCAAATCAGGAGCTCTGTGCTTCTTGCATTGATATTTTCATGCTGGTTATAACTGATTTATCAAAAATATCCTAAGTTTATTTCCAGTGTATGATACAGTTATCTCAGGATGTGTTCAGGACAGAAAACTGGACTCTGTTGGTTTTGGGTTTTTTTTACTTAGGAAAGCAAACATTGCAGCAAAAGGAACTCTTTTCCTTATGGTTCACTCTGCTGCTCCAAGTTACAGGAGTGCAGAATGGGTGCAAACTCCAAATACACCCTTATATTTAGTTTAATTTTCACAGTAACAGCCAGCAGCCAGTTTATAATTTTTGAATGGAATAATTTATTTGAGATGACAATCTGTGGCCTTATCACTGTCACCATGTTGACAGTATATCTGTCTTAAATCTCACCTACATGTTCTTAACAGCATTACCTGGCTGCAAGGCCTTGGCCAGCTGCTGAGTGTCAATAAAAGAGGTGACAGCTTCTCAGCAGCTGCACGAGCTGCCCGTGTACAGCTGTTTTCCTCTCTCCCTCGGGTGCAGAGCAACACAGCTGTGGCTGTGAAAGGAGAGATGGCTGAGCAGCCTCTACATCACAGTTTTGTCAGGATTGTGCTCACCTGAGAGCAGGGTTCCTTAGCAGGGGGGCTTCACACCGTCCTCCCAAAAGCTTGTGGTCCTACTGAATAAGACATGATGATCCAGAATGGATCCAGAACAGTGGCCAGGCACTTTACCTGGGTGCACATTCACACTTTCTTCACTAAAAGCACCAAGCACCAAGGTCTCTTTGGGGCTGGTGTCTAACAGACTATTACAGAGACTTGGCCTTTTTTTCTCTTTCTAGTAGAGCCAAGTCCTCAGGAAGCAGAAGACCGAGAAAGCAGAAGAGCTGGATTCACCTCCTTCCACAGCTGGAGGGGTTTCAAACCTACATTTCCACTCCTCAGGGATGGGCACAAGTCCTTCAACACTTGTCTGCACTGGTGGGGAAACCACCACCATCAACCCTTGAAACCTGCAGCCAAACAGCCCAAAGGAGTTGGGAAAGGAGCCTACTTGTGAGGGAAGGAGGTGAATCTGCCTGCATTATTTTCTCCCTATGCAATGACAACTAATATAAAGTATATAAGCAAGATTAAATGGTGCTTGAAGGCGACAGAGCCATCTCTGAGAGCCCAGCTGGGTGAACCCCAGCTACTGCAGCTGGTGAGACCAGGCACACAGCTCCAGGAAGGGCCACACTGCTCTGTGAGGGGAAGAGGGAAGAACTAATCCAGGGTAGACACCTCAAGGATGACACAAAGGAAGGGAGAGGGATGACTTGATGAAGACTGCTTTACCTGACCTTATTTTATTAGCTTCTTTTGCTGGTTTTAGTTATAGGTGTCCCCACTTTTATGCTGCTGTGACAAACATTTCAGAATCATCTTTAATAAACACAGAAGTAATCCAGCTGAAGCAGTGTAGCTATTCAAATGCTTAAAATAAAGCATATGATTCCTGAATCAAGACTTTAATAAATTAATTAAATTTCACAATTATGACTTTTTTTATAAAGGCAGCAGCCATATTTCCTCATGCTAACCGTAAATGTGCAAAAAATAAAAGAATTAACAAATTTTCCATCCTAAATAACTGAGTTCTGTTTTCAAAAGGAAAAAGATTTTCATGGAAACAGTGTTTGAAGTTTATTCAATAATGCTTTTAAATAATTCCTTGGTATATTTGCATTTTTCCTCCCCTTTTTATTTTTGATATCACCATAATGGAGAGACTAAAATAACATTTAGCTTAGAACCATGTCTTTATATATGTTCCAATTGTTCCCATTATTACAGCTGACAGAGATAAAGTGGCATCTGAAGTGTATATATAGTATATACAAAAGAGTGTCTGAGATAAAAATTCTGTGATCCTTAAATACTTTTCAAATGTCTCCAAAGGGATTTAACTCCAATAAAGAAATTTAACAGAGAAAAGAAATTTCTGATTACACAGATCTCCTTTTTTGCCATTTAACAGGGTTTAAATTGAATCACTGACCTAAAATACTAATTTTGAAAGTGACTTGTAAAAAAATTAGGAAAGTTGTTTATGCTTTCAGTTTTGTTCTCTGAAGACAGCTGAATGGCACAAAAATGTATCTAGCATTGTCTGCTTGTTCTAAATAATCTCTTTTAGTAGGATTAGTCACAGTATTCAATTAAGAGAAGGAGCAATTAATTATATCCTTGTGAAATGAAGAAGAGAAGAATCTTTGAAATGTTCTTTCCTCCTCACCTTCTCCATTTAAAATATAAAATTGCATTATGTATTTTTCAGCTGTGGAAAAACTTTCAGTGTTCAATTTAAACAAAAGCAGTGGGAATGAGCAGTACATGACACAAAATTAATTTGGATGGATTTTTTGGTAGGGTAGAGGACTGTACTGCCAAAATTAAAAGGATACTTGATTTAAAACAACCAATAATCCATGAAGCAAGGCTTTGCTGCTACAGAGCTGTCAGCAGTTTTGGTCAAGCATTTGTGCTCAACCCAAGCAAAAATTCTTTTTCAATGGTTTGTTTGGATGTTTGAAAAATTGAAAGTGGCCCTACTTGTCCTCATCACCCTGGCATGATTTTGCTTAATATGATAATGATATAATGTTCATGAAAGCCCTTAAGGGGTTTTTCTACCTTTTGTTACAAGACTTGCATAACAGCTAAAAAGATAAAGGATCTAAATATTCCTCTGTGGTAAAAGTAACAGGAGGATAAGTTTCTGGAAGAAAAACCAGTAGGTAGAAAGCTAGAAAGAAGAGCAGTGTAATAATAAGGATGTATCACCAACTCCTTGATAAACTTAGAGAAAATGACCACAGATTATTGAAAGAGACTACAGGGCCAGTGGGAGCAGAAAACACAATATTGAGAAACCACAATTTTCCATATGTAGGTTGTGTAAATGGTACAACAGGGGCACAGAGATTCTTGAAAAGATTAATCTGAGAACCTCCAAAAGGGAAAAAACTCTTATTAGTCTGAAACAGTGCATCAGGCCCACATCAATAAGTAATTGTGCAAGAACCACATCCTCTCACTAAATCTAATGGGACTGTAATCGAACCACCTGCTAGAAAATGCTTTCAAAAATTCACTGCATAAAAGTTTACCACCAGAAAGAAAGAAACTCTGAAGGAAAATTGGAAAAGAAAGCCAGAAGGGTAAAATGCTGGTAGAGGAGTGTGAAAGTGGTGAAGGACTCAGTGCTGAATGCTCAGCATATGTGTACAGCATCTATATAAAGGCTGCTCTTCAAAAGACACCAATTTATAATTACAAAGGAAATTACTAGGCCAGTGATAAAGCTTGCTAGTGACAACAGAATTATTCAGGATTACCAGCTGCAAGGATTTGCAAGAAAAATTCTCACATGAAACCAATGACTGGGTGCAAAATCTCAGAAAAGTATTTGTGGATAACTGCCAGGTTATGTGCATAGAAAAAAATAACTAAGGGTACAGGCAGAGGTAGAAGGACCCTCTGTTCTCGTTCAGGAAAGCTATTAAAATCATCATAAGACACATTTTCATTGCCTTGAAAAGTATTAGATGAATGTTCAAACCTGGTCAAAACAGTATTCAAATATTAAGAACAAAAATTAAAATGCAGAAGAATGGTAGAAGATAAATACTTGATGCACCCATATCTTGACTACTTCATGAAATTCAGGTTTTCTCCATCTCTGGAAGGATACAGGTGAACCACTAAAGGTCTTTGTAGTGATCAAAGTTGCAAACTGATTATGTATGAGGACAGATAAATGGGCTATGGCTCTTTACCTAATTAAACAGAGTGTCATCACAAAAGTGTCTTAAAGGAAGTGTATAATTCAAACTGCTTCTGAGGGAGATAGCATCCTGGAATTCACATACTATATTAAATTAGTGAATAAGAAGTAAATTTCTGTGCTTTATTGCAACAGGAGAACCACAGGGAAAGATTTAAAACAGAAAAAAATCTATTTAATTAAATTGCAGGTTAGTTTGACATGTGAATTTGTGTAATCAGAAGTACAAGTGAGTCCAAGAAAGTATCCATGGAGGGCAGATCCATCCCTGGCTATCAGATACAGCTCTTGGGCTGCCAACCACAGGAGGCAGGGGGACAGAGCATCACTCTTCTTCCCTTCTTTTTTTCCTGTACCTCTGGGGCTGGCTGCTGCCACAGCACCATGCTGGAGGGACATTTGCTCTGACCCAGAATAAATTTCCTCTGTTCTGATATTGTTTTCACCACCTGCAAGTTTCTGTATTTATTGCAATCTAGGACAAAGCTACTTTTGATTTAAAGCACCATTCACTATAATAAATGCACTTTCAAGCATCTGGACCCTTGTTTTATAGTGCTTGGATGGTGGAAAATCACCTTAAAATGTGCTGAACTGATGATGAGAGATTGCTAGGGATAGCACTGAAGGACCAGAAAGACTTTATTGCAGTCTTTCAATGATTAAAGGGGGCTTGTTAGAAAGATGGAGAGGGACTTTCTAAACTTTATTTATATTAGATAATAGTAACAACTGTTTTATGATTAGGGTGGTAAGGCACTGGGACAAGTTGCCCAGAGAAGTCCTGGATGTCCTCTCCCTGGAAGTGTTCAAGGCCAGGTCAGCTGGGGCTCTGAGCAAACTGGTCTAGTGGAGGGTGTCCCTGTCCATGGTGCAGGAGTTGGAAGCAGGTGATCTTCAGGTTCCTTCTAACCCAACAATCCTATGATTCTATGAAATACTCTCTCCAGTGCCATTGACTCGTCAGTGTGGAAGGAGTTGCAGGAGAAGTAGATCTGAACTGTTTCAACTGGAGGGGAGGGAAGCAGGCTCATGTCACTGCTGGGCTGCAGTCAGGCCTTGGTGTTTGTGCCTCACTGCCAGCTCAGCTCCCTCTCTGAAGCAGCACAGTCCAACTTGTTCCATTTAAACAATTTCAATGTCAAGGAAAAGGAAAAAAAATTGGTTTTGTGAGCTGCTTGCTTTAAGTGAATGTGACTTCATGGTGGTCTTGGAGTCTCACAGGCTTCACTTTGATTAAAAACATTAATGTGCAGTAATTCACATGATAATCTGTGATTTCTGGGTAGTGTGATGTTGCCCCATCAACAAATGGTCTGTTTCCTAGATTTAGGCATTTTTTTAAATGGAAAACATCACCCACAGCTTTTAAAGTTATATGACATATTTGTCTTGACAACACTAAAATTTTGTTCAGTGTGAGATTGTATTAATAAACTGTAATTTCCTTAATGAAACTTGATACATTTTTAATTACAAAGGCCATAATATTTCAGTATCAACATCTCAACTACTGCTAGAAGACCTAAGCTTTTGGAATTGATTTCTGTTGACCTCAGAAAAGGGAAAACCAACAGGCAGAGCAGTCAAATTACCGAATGTTAAAACACCCTATTTCTTCAAAGCTTGCCTTTTGATCCTCACATTGCCACTGAGACTCTGAATGCATCCTTCATTGCAGTGTTTTCCTATGACAGCTGGACTGCATGCTGCCATTCTTTTAATTGTAAAGTCTCTTTTTCTGAGGAAAAATGGATCTGATGGTGAATGGCTACCCTGACAGGCACTTAGAGGCTACACATAGAGAGCTTCAGCTAGCATTTTCTGTACTTATGTTTCTAGAAAGAATCAAGCCTTTATTTATTTTTCCTTGAAAGACACATTGTTTCTCTGTGGAAGCCATCATTTCTGCTCGATCTAGCACAGGGCATTTTCACTGAGGGAAATAAAAGGTTGGATAATTATCATTAATTCTATTGCTTTTTGTTTGCAGTGTCTTTAATATGTGCCCTTTTCTTTCCAGCAATATTACAGGACTTAACGTTCCCTTGATGTAGCAGAACCTTTTCCAGAGTCCCTGCTGTGCACCAAGACCTAATCAACCTCCATGTTTGTTGTGAATTGCTCCAAAGCTGCTCAGCCTGAGAGCAGGAGCTAACCTGCAGCACTGTCATTCTGCAAATTCCTGCCAAAGTCTGAGACCAATTGCCCTTTCTGATGCAAAAATTTTTATTGAAATGAGAGTGAAACTTAAACTGGCTTCTGGCTCAAGGGAAATTGTATTGCTTGAGTTTCACCATCCTACTGATGAGGTGTTCTCCTCTTCTCACATGTTTGTCTGCTGAGAGGTGGGTATCTCACAGGAATGAGATTATGTAATTATTTGTTTTAATTGTATATATTTTTTACTGGGAAGTAAGTAGACAAATGCTCGTTGACCAAGTGTCTTTCACCAATATGTTGATTCAACATTCCAGGTTGCTTTGCCACTGACCAAGTGGTAGCCATTCATGGAGAAAAGATCATTTTGTTGTTTATTGCCAGTCTGACAGATGCCAGTTGTTTCAAGATTTATAAATTCTGCTGTGTTTTTAAAATACGACAGTGTGGTAGGGACTCTTTAAAGTTAAAGTTAGCAGCATGTCAGAGATGATAAAGGCACTACAACCACACATAGCACAACAGAAGATAATTGATGTATTCCTGCGGTGCAAACCATCGACTTCCAGTGTGTCAGAGCCGGTCCCTGTCCCTACACTCTGTATTCATTAGCGCCTCAAGGGATACTTATTCACCTTATCTGTTCTCTTCTAGTGCTACACCATTTTTCAACTGGGAGAGAGGCGCATGGAAGTGATTAAAGAGATGGCTCACATCTTGAGAGTAGGAGGCCAGATAATGATATATGTGTGGGCAATGGAGCAAAAATGGGGAAGATTTGAAAAGCAAGACAACTTTGTTCCTTAGAAACGTTCACCTCCTTCCTGCTCCTCAGGTGAGCCTTGCTCACATGGAGTACAAAAATCAATTCTTCACAGGGACAAAGAACTGGCTTTGAAACAGCTCTGTCATAAGCTGGATGGGACTTCAGAGCTATGCAGGACAGCACGGAGCTCTTCCTGCAGAGGGGAGAAAAAAAGCACTGTGCACAGTGTCAGAGAAATCTCTGAGATGGTCTCTGTTCTCAAGATCACTTGACTCAGTATTAGATGTGGGCGACCAATGGCACCAAGAAGGGCTCATTAGTTATGGCAATTACAGTGTTGAGCTGAATGAATTAAAAAGGGGAGAAAAAGTTGAAAAAAACCCAGAGCACATGGCTTTCCGAAACATACTTCTCACTTTTTCTACGTTGCAAACTGAGTTTTTAAAATACGACAGCTTTTGAAGTGGCTGTTAAACCTGTGCTGCCCATGTCACCACACTGCTCAAAGGCTTTCAGAAGCTGCTGTGCAGAATTAGGGCAAGCAACTGGACAGCTCCCTAACGGCAGCAGGTAGCCATCGTGGTTGCAGCAGAGTGTATTTACCCGACCTGATTTCACGTCAGAAAGAATTAGCTGTCAGACAACAACTTAAAATAGACCATCACCCAAACCAATGAGCTTTCCTGCTAACCTCAGAGCAAAAGCAGAGTAGGAGCTTCTATGCAGAAAAAAGTCAGTGAGAGTGCCCTGACCAAGCATAGCTGACAACAGACAGGTCCTGGTGGGGCCTGACTGAGGTACTGCTACATTTTTAAAGACAAGAAACTGGCCAAGCTGATAGAGCACCATATTCCTGAGCTATGCATTACTCATTTGTACTTTGACCACACCAACCGGCGCATGACCACAGAAAACACTAAAGTGTGGAAATTCTAGGGAAAATTCCCTTATTGAAGTGCACAGGGAACACTTAGAGGTTTTCTTTCTTTTGAAAGCTCAGCGCCTTTGAAAACAGTTCCTGAAATTTTTATAGCCTTGGGTTTGTTTTGGTGAGAAGGGCATGTATGAGGAAGAAGCTGCTTTGAAACTCTCAGGTTCTGTGACTTTGTTTTCTTTGATTTTGTTCTTAAAATACATCTTTATTGAAATTTTTTCCTAGAGTTATTATTTCAGGCCAAGCACACTTTAGCACACTGATCCCTTTTCATAAACAGCTGCCAGCTGTGTTTTGTTGCTTGAAAATAGATAAAATACAGTTGGAACGTGATTGCTGGATTATTTTTTATGTGTGCATTGAAAGTCTTTGTTGTTCATTTATTACTATATAATCATTCATGTCAACTTTTTATTTTAAAATTTGTTGTACTCTGCCACTTGATGTAACATAACATGGGAAGTAAGTGAAAGATACACCATTTTATTACAGTTCCACTTTGTCAGCCCATATGATATTTCCAGTCATACAAGACAGACTGGCTTCTATGAGAATTACTGGGTGTACAGAGCCCTCATAGCAGAGGCAGTAACTCATGACACTGTCACATTCCAGAGATATCTTCACAGCCTTGGAGCAGCCACAGCCAAGGAAGCAAAGAGATACTTGCCTCCCTGTATGCCATTACACAACCCCTCAAAAACACAGTTTTAAAAGGGGGCTTCATGTTTTAAGGATTGTTCTTGCCCTGCCAATAACATTAATAGTCAGAAGGATTTAGTAACTCATTTAAATCTCTACAGTGAATGAGCACAGCACAGAAAAGTGCTCCAGCGATTGCTAGTCAACTGAGAAAATATTTATTAACATAATGCTTTTATCTGCAGATTCACCTTTTGCAAAGAAAGTCAGATTCATTACCTGATTTTTATAGATAAAGAAATTGTAACAATTTACTGTTAGGGTTTGCAATGTAAAGTAAATATTTAGAAGCAAAACAAACAATAATCCCAAACAACACAGCTGCTTTGCTGATGTTTATTTATTAATGTCTGTCCATAATTTTGCTTCCTAATTTTGTTTCCATGGATTTGTGAAGCAGCAAGTCAGAGATCAAACTTGTTTTCTGAGAAATAAGCCCCTGTATGTTCTTTATGTGCCTGTCAGTAGCAGATGTATATCATGTTTTCAGACGTAGCATGAAAAAGTGCAGCAGTCTCTGGTTTTTAATGCAGCTTTAATTCAATTTGGATATAATATCTGTAATAACATTTCCTTTACTTCCTTCCACGGTACCATCATTGTACATCTTGTATTCTCAGGTGGAAGAGCCAGATAGGCTCATCAGTGTCCTCCATCTGTAATGATTGCCTCTGCAGTGCTCCTTTTTTCTACCTGAATGTTAGCATCATTGTGCAAATGGAGAAAATAATTTTCAGCCACAAAATGTTGCTGCCATTCAGCTCTGTTGACACCGTTCCCTTCATTTCATACAAGGATAATCCAGTCCAACTCTTAAATGAGTGGCCCATATGGGGATGGAACAGCCTCAGCATTATTAACACCATTCTCTAACAGCATCTCTGTATTTTTTAGTGCACCTTCAGGTCACCCAAAGCACCTCTGAGCCCCTCCATCATATTTGCTCCCCCGGTTCAACAGGCTGTTTATTCACATGGTACACAAGAAAAATGCCTCTGAGGGTAGCTGCCCATCCTTGCCATCAAGCACACCTGATACTTAGCTTTTTCCTGGAACAACACAGGTGTTTTAACTGAACCTGACTACTCCTGTTGGAACGTTTCAGCCTGTTCCAGCATTCCCTTAGAGCTCATCTCTCCAGTTCCTCCCTCAGGTGCAATGAGGAGGGGAGAGAGTTCTCCTAATGCTGATACCCCTGTCTGCCTGATCCACACCAGCTGTTTCCAAACAAGATCCATGTCACAGGGACAATACTAGGCTAGCTGGAAGGATTTTTAATCTCTGGACAACTGTTAGCAGCTCTAAAAGCAGCTCTCACCTCAAACAAGGAGTTAATGTCTTTGTTTTGAATGAAATGAACTGCACAGGGCCACTTTTGCAGGGAAGTTCTGCCTAAGGGATGGGTCAGACCTGCTGCCGTGTGAGATGCCTTGCACTCACAATGGCTGCCTCTGGACTTTTTGGGATCAGACTAAATTCAGACTCTTGCAAAAGAAACTGCTCTCAGACACGGCCCTCAAAGTGGAAAGTAAAAATACATATTTATTCGCAAAGATCATGTATTAATAAATGCTCACCTTTATGCATGTCAGAAGTGTGATAAAGCCATAAGCTCTATTCTAAATTCTTGTTTTGATTAGGATGCCAGTAGCAAAACCATGACTGAGTGCATTCCTTAATTTCTTCAACACAGTCTGCATTTGCAGTCTGCAAGACAGACACTACCTTGTGCCAAGGGATATAGGAGGGAAATGCTCTGCACTCCTGAGCAGCACTTGATCTCAATTTGTTTTCCTCTGTGCTCTTTGCTGTTCTGCGCTGGATTCCAGAATAGACAGGTACAATTTTTCTGGCTTCATTTAGGCATCGAGTCAGTAGAGCTGTATGTAAGTCTAGTTTTGTACTCCTTTATTGCCTATGGAGTTAATGGCAAGGAATAGCTCCTTCAGAAGATGAACAATGGAATACACCTTGAAGACTTGTTTGGACTAGTAAGCTCATGTTCAGTACCCGCTCATCTCTTTCCATTGCTTGTGGAAGGATCATGGAGAGGAGTTCAGCCTTAAACACTCAGACAGATTCATCATCCCCTCCACCTTTTCACCAGGCAGTGCTGATGACACCTCTCTGTTTTATAGAAAGGTTGCTGCTTTTTGTCTTATCTCTGCTTTACTTTACAGCATCCACCACTCTGAATTTATGGTCATTTGAGGCCTCACCTGTCCAAGGGACAGTGTCAGAAAAGCTTCCAATGTCTGACACTAACTCTGATCTATCAATGATGATCTCCTTTACAATATAAAATAATTTATATTAATATAAATAAAACTATTGTCTTCTCACTTTTTCTGACTTGCAGGTCCCAAAAACTTCCCCAGTGTTGGAGATTTCTGTTTTCTCCACAGATGGTTGCTGTGCTGTTCCTAATTTCTTTTGTGGAGCTCTGGGAAATTGTCCTCAGCTACCCAGGATCACAAGCACAGCGCGTGGTCCTCTTGTTCTGTGCTTGCAACATTAAGCACTGTCACACTGAGTCCCACCCAGCCCATGCAAAGGTGGCACAGGAGCAGCAGTCAGTGCTGCTCGCATCACTGAGACACTGCGAGCACAGCAATGTTTATCCTCCTTCAGCATAAACAGGTTTGATGAGTGTGAATCTATCATAAGAGATGTTTGCCTGCTGGGTAAATGTCTTTCTTCTAATTGTTTGCTAATTAGCAAACAGCTAACCCCACTTATTATCAAAATTCTTTCTCCAGAGAAAATGCTGCCAAGAGTTTCATAAATCCTCTTCCCGCATCCTTTTTAATTTTAAAAATTGTTCCAAGTATCATTTGGTAGCTATCACCTAAGGAGGCATTCCGTTTGAGTTAATCAGCTCCTGCAAGGTTATCTGTGATCTATCTGAAAGCACCTTAGCCAGCATCTTGCTTTCTGTCTTAATTAGCAATTATTGGCCTAAAATTGTCACTTACCATAGGCATTTGTACTGACCTCTCAAATTAAGATCATCCACAAAATTAAAACTGGAAGAAGCCTATTTGGTCACTTACTCTATCTTCAAAAGTGCATTTATTATTCACGGTGTGTGGCAGGGAATATAAGTGTAGGGTATGATTGAGAACACTGCAGGTGACTAGTCTTTGAAATGTAAATACAATTAATGAGTGTACCTGTCTTCCCTCAGGATCTGTCCTTGCCTGCTTTGTCATTCTGATTATTTTTCTTCTCTTTGAAGGGGCTCCTGATTTTCTTTCTTTCCTTCCTTCTCACTCAAGACTGAAATAATATTTTGCAGAAGGATTCTGAGTGGTAAAAAGCACAGGAAATATTCCATGGATTTCTCAAAACACGTGCTTTACTAGCATGCCTTTCATATCTCATTGTGACCAGGAGTGAGCTAAGTGTTGCCTTTATACTTTGGCACAAAAATTCATTTGACATGAACATACTATCACAAGTTTAAAAAAAGCACACCAGCTTGCTTGCAGTGAAAGCCCACACTGGCAACATTCAGCTATAGTGAAACTGTGCCATTCACTAGCTGTCACAGACTGCCAACTAAAAGCATCACATTTCATACAGCAAAGTAGATTGTCCCAGGGAAAACCAAGTAAAATTATTTGGGGACACATGAGGTCAGCCAAGAGAGAGAGAAAGAGCAGCACAGTACGTCTCCAACTCTCAGTCTTCAACCTCCCCATGCCCAAACTTTATTCTTTATAACTGTATACAGTGGTTTGCAAAGAGAGTAAAACATAAAAGAAAGACCAAAAGCTACTCTATGTCTTGAGACAGAACTGGAGATAGCTCCAAGAAGGTGCCAGGACAGAGGTGGTGGCTGCTAGGAGAAACAGAGATGGACCAGTGGTGTCAGTGGTGAAACTACGTGCTGGTAATAGCTGGTGCCTCACTCTTATTTAGGAGGTGCCAAACCCACCTCTACTGAAACACCACCTAAGGCTCAAATGATTGGGACACAACTTACTAACTCCAGGATTGCTGAAACAGAGCATTCCATTTCTTCTACAAGTTCAGCACACACACTGTACGCAACTGTAGAAAACAGACAACTTGTTATAGGAATGTTTAACTGGGGTCAACTTGCAAACAAGCAAAACATCCAGGGCTTTAAAAAGGAAAAAAAAAAAAGCAAAAACCTGGAGCAGGAACCAGGAGTCCTGGTTAAGTTGGACAGAAAATAATTTCAATTTTGATGACAGAGAAAATTCTGAGTTAATTTCTCAAAGAGTTGAAGTTAATGGCAAATTATTTTAATCTTAGCCATTTTGTGAAATGTAACTAATTCCTGACATGCACTTTGCATGATGTACTTTATTAGCCTTCAGGGTACATTCAACAATAGAGGTCAAATTCTTTAAATAACATTCCTCACAGGAGTTAGCACTTGGGCTTCAGAGACGGGGAATAAAGTATGAATGCACCATTCACCCTTTGCACAGCTGATCTCTGCAGAGCTGAGAAAGTTTCAACAGAAGTGCTTGCTGCCTTTAGTTTCTTGATCCTTTTTTTTAAACCAGTTTCACCTCTGGCTTTCTGTGCTATCATGAAGCTGACTCCTCTGCAACCCCTCAGACACCTTCAGTGCTTAAGTCCCACGTAGGAGGGAACAGCTTGGAGTTTTCATTTCCAGCTAGCAGGAGGTGTCGCTGGATAAAAGCAAGGGTAATCCTCTCAGCATGCAATTCAGCAGCAATTCTAAGCAGGTCTCAAAAGATGAAATCGGCTGAAGAAATGGATCATCTAGAGGTTGGTCCTGTGCTAGTCAGTGTTCAGGAGTCTATCTGCACTGCCTCTTCCACTTGATCTACAAGGCAGGTGTGCTCTGCACAGTGTAGGTCCAGCACAGAACTGTTGTTGGGCCATGTGTGTGCAGGCTCAGTAGGACTCAATCTTAGAGGTCTTTTCCAACCTAAATGATTCTGTGATTCTATTTCAGGCTGGAGAGGCATCTGTGCCCACCCAGGAGATGCTCACTTGCCAGGCTAACATTCTGTATTTCTGGTAAAAGGATTTGCACGGGAGCCCCATGAAGGGGAAAAAAAGGCAGAAAACTCCGTTTTATTTCTGACAGCCACCTGCATGAGCTCAAGGGTCCCTGCTCCCCACTGCAGAGCCCAGCACCTCAGTTCTGATCACACTGCCTCTAAGCAAGAGCTGCAACTACCCCTAAGGGACAGGAAGCAGCATCTAAGGCTCTAAAACATTCCCAGAAAGCACAACACTTACTGATCATCATCACAGAATCTCCCAAGGTGGAAGTCACTCCTAAGGATCATCAAGTCCAACTCTGTGCTCCTCACAAGATGAACTAAAACTAAACCACACAAGCAGCATCCAGACACTCCTTGAACTCTGACAGGCTTGGTGGCATGACCACTTCCCCTGAAGTCTGTTATGGATGCTAAGTCAAAATTTCCTGAAAAATTACTAGCAAGGAAAGACATGTACAGAGACTTATAAGATACTTGTGCCCATGTGTGTTTAAATTTGTGTTCTAGACTGTGGAAGACAAGAGTCAAGATCAGCAGGGGGAAATGCTGGCTCTCAGGATGAGTGATAGCCATTTTCTCTCACAGAAATCCTGTCATTATACCATTTTTCCATCCTTGGCTACACTTGATTCATCCCAGGTAGAAAAGGATAAAAATGAAACTTCAACAAGAAGCAGCAAGAACACCTAGAGATTCATACTGGGCTTTCTGACTCCTAGACAAAGGTGCTGAGGCCTTTTGGAAGAGCAAGTTGCTCCTTTGCCCCAACAAACTTCCAATACAGCTCCTGCCTCTCCACCCTCCACAGCAACACTGCCACCGAGCATTTCACAACCCCCTACATACATTCCTCTTTCTCACACGTTAGATTTTGGGGTTGGTTTTTTTGGGAGGGGGAAGTGTTTCATCATCTTTTGAACTCATACTTTTACTTTATCACACACTATACATTAGTAGTAGGGAAATTAGTAGTAGGGAAATCATCAAAACTGTTCAGCTTTTAAAACTCAGAAGACAAGGCTCCAGACAGAGCAAGGCAGTTTTTATGTACAGTAATTATGCCCCCTCTATTACAAAGTTGTGCCCTACTTTGTAATGAATTTAAGTATTCCTTTCCACTATCACTGACTAATTTAATGTTTCTACAGGACCTTTTGACAGTGAAGACATTCACAATATGACAAGTTACCAGTGCTGTGGATTTGGGTGACAAGCATATGGAAAGAAAAAAAATCGTCTACTTCTTCAGGAGCCCCATTGAGCAGGAAACAGGGCAGCACCATCTTACTGAATCAATCTGAATGCAAGCTGTGCATTAACACCCCACATGGAACCCTTAAGTCCTTGAGAACAGCAGCAGTATTTAACTAAAGCTTTAAATACTCTCTCGTAATAGCCTAATTTATCATGGTGAAGTAAAAAAACAAAGAGCATGAATTCAGTAATATTTATAGTACCATGGTACATAGACATAACATGTGAAAGACTTGCAGCACAGGTATTAATGGTTTTCTATTATTAGCATTATTTTTATTATGGGAGGTTGTTTTTTCACTTTTTTTTGTTGCTTGTATTTATTTGGATTTTTTTAAACTTCAGTAGCTCCCTTCAGTCTTCCAGCATGTGTGGGAAATCCCACCTTTCTGAAGGATGTCTACATCAAAGAAAATGAATGCACCTAGGCTGTCACAGACACTGTAAAAAACCAATTCAACATTTTTGTTCATATTTGCTACAATTTATTTTGCCATTTTATAAATGTCACATATCAGTTTAAGAGGTAAAAGATACTTGTTGAAAGCTGAAACTTTTCCTTTCATTAAAAAAATAGTCAAAATAATAACCTTTACCTGAACAGCATGTAGGTTGAGGCAAACCCAAGAGTGTCAGCCAGCAAGTGAATTTGCTTTATGAAGGTAGAATCCTTCTAAACAAGGTGTTACATATGATTTACAAGCAACACCGAAGCATTGCTCCTCCAAAATTTCAGTGCAACTGCTTACAAAGAAAAAAGAAAGAAAACATTTGGTGTGAGCACACCACAGAAAACACTCAGGCTAAAAAAAAGAAGCCAGACAAACACTAATATGAAGGCAGAGGATACATGTTCAAGGTGGAACTTGGCAGAACATGGAAAAAACATTTTTCCTTCAGCCTTGCCCATCTGTGATTAATAAACAAAAACCAAGTACACAGCACCTGTGTTCTCTCTTCTTAATTTCAGCTTACAAATACTGCAAAGCAGCTCTGATCTTACACATCTTCCAAGGCAATGTGTTGTCTTTCTGAAAGGCCAATGCATTTTGTATGGATCTAAAGATGGATTTGTGGCTGTCAAACAATCCATCTGGTTTCTAAAGCTGAACAAACATTGTTTTATTAAACAGCAAAATAAAAATATTTGACTTAGAACTAGACCCAGACGTAATCAAGCACTGACAACTAGACATTTGCAACACCACTGGTATCTTGACACAACATTCTGTGTATGACTTCAGGCATCAGAGTTAGAACATTATGTCATCCAGCCCATCCTCCATGAACTTCTTGTAAATTGCCATAAACTTTGCAACAAATGCTTCCAGATGATAAATGGCTTTGCTGCCCAGTTGCAAGCGGTGTTCATAGAAGGCCGCCATCTGTGCGACTTCTCCTTTCAGTTGTCCATCACAATTATTTAGAAGTTCTGTCAGGAGACCCTAAAATGGGAAAAAAACAGGGCAGTGTTAGAAAAATTAGATACTTTTTGTTAAGAGGATAACCTTGATTCTCTGAAAATAGCCAAGCATTAACCAATAGTTCACTCATTAGTCCAACAGAAAATATATTCATTTACTGGAATAATTTATGCCTTAATAAAAGAAAATTAAATAAACTCATCTCCAAATACTATAACCTCCACTGAATATAGGCACATGGCCTGAGGAGAATTCTTACCAAGACAGCAATTGTATTAAAACCACTTACTTCTGTCTTGACAGCATCAAGCAAAAAGAGAAACAACATTAATAAAAAACAAGCAAAGGGTTATTTAGAATTTAAGTGTCTCTGTCTGTATTTATGAATGTGCAGACACACAAGGCAACTTGACTTCAATACTTTAGTCATTACAAAACCCCAAAATGCATTATTTTAGGTACAGCAATAAAATCATCGCAAATCTATCTCAATTAAAACAGCCAGGATTAAGTGAGAAGTATCTCTAGGCCATTTCAAGTTTATGAAGAGGGAGTGAGTAGAGAACATGCACCTTTTTCCTCTCAAACGCAGCACTGCAAGATCCACTAACTTACTGTAAGAAAGGAAGGTTAAAGAAACATCTAAGTATCAAAACCATCAGAAAGCAGTAATTTGTTAATGTGAAAAGAAATTATGTCTGACGGCAAAGCAAACATTACTAGGTTAAGTTGCAAATATTATTTTTGATCTTTATTCTACTCTAGCTGTCTTCAGCATCCTTTCATCCTCCTTTAAAGAAAAGCATCCACATCCCACTTGCTTTTTTCCTCCCAAGGTGACATCTGTCTTGGAATAGCCCTGCTGGTCTAGCATCCTTCAGCACACCTCTCCACAAAGACATAGAAAATAATGAACTTAAAACAACAAAACTTTTGTAAAAGAAAACCAATCATATCAAGATCAGCCCACAGAATCATATAACCATCAAGGCTGTGAAAGAGCACCAAGATCCTCAACTATGCTTTAATATAGTAACTAGCCTGAGAAGCAAAGGGGACTAAGAATGTCCTCCTTTATTTTCACTCAGCTATGATGCTGTTTTTCTTTGACCACTGAACAAGTTTTAGTCTGTTTGGAAAGAACACAGCTTTTCATCAATATCTGGATAATTTATGATGCTTTGGTGTATTTTTTTAAAAAAGCTTTAGTTGAGACAGTCATGATATTAAAATTTATAGCACATTAAGAGCTAGATAGCTGAACTACCTTCATTATAATCTCAGGAGGGATGCAGTGGGTCAGGAGCTCATAAAGCCGTCCACGGACTTCTAAAAGCCTGTTGGAAAGACACCACAAAATATGAGAAGTATGATCCCAAAGCACACTAATGTCTTTTCACAACTAGTGAAATACACTGCAGGAAAAGAGGCAATCCAAGCAACATTTCTTTTTTGCTTTTAGTTTTGGGTGTTATTTTAAAACCAGAAGCATTGCATGAGTCAACTTCAATTCAAAGGCTGCTTATCACCTTTTACTGAAAAGATAAATGACACATACCCTAGTTAATCTAGAAGCTACAAGGCTATTATAATTTGTCTCAAGGTTGTTTCCCTTTAATTCTTCTTCATATCTAAGTTATTCATGCTTAAGACTGGTGAGGAGATACAATTTACTACAGACAGAGAGCTTCTTTATGCTGTTTTTCTGTCTTCATTGTTTATAAGAAGGGGTAAGACAATTAGGTGGCAGAGTTGACAAAATTAGCCAACACTCAGCTTTTGAAAACAGAATGGCAGATGCTACAAGCATTTAAATTAAGTGACATCTCGTGCAAGTAATATATGAAACAGGCTAAAAGGATCAGGCTTTTGAGTGAGATGGACACAGGAGTCATCTCCTGATGTGCTCAAAAAAAGCAACGATTTCTCACTTCCAGTTCTTTTACAAAGGTGCTTTATGCTAAAGATGGTCAAAGAGAAACTTTACATAAAACAAACAAACCAGAACAACCATACACACCCACCACTCCCACACCAAAAAAACCCCACCAAACTGGGAAACACAACATGCAACTAAGCCTATAGTCACTTTAGATTATTAAGCTTTGACAGTGAAAAGCAACAGTTCTTCAGTTCCCGATACTCATTCAGCCGTCTCTGGCAGTTTTAAAGCTTAACTCCTCTGGCTGCAAAGTACCAGCTCCAGTAGAAATAGAGAAAATTACACATAACTGGAGACATCACATTTTTGAATATAACTCTTTTTTTTAGGTTCCACAGTACATGGAAAACATCATTTATAGCTCTTAACAAGTGCATTCACCCACCTTTGTGGTGTCTGTTGACCAACAATAGCATTTGCAGTTTCTCTCAAATAAACTTCCCAGTCCATCTCAGGAATGTCTTGATCAGCAGTAAAAGGATACCTAAAAAATATTATCTTTTTAGAGATTACAATCTAAGCAAATTGTTGCCTATTTTAACAAGGCCTCAGAAGCAAGGTCATTTATGTGTCTGACAGTATAATTTACATTAATTTTTGCAGTGACTTACTGCTGTACTCTGCAGGCCTCACACATAAGTAGTGCTTTCCGAAGATTCCTGCCAGATTTCTCTGCAATCCTTTGAGCCAGTTCCTGAGGAAGAGTCAGGCCTTCTTTCTTACACACACTGGACAATACATGGCAGATCTAGACAGAAAACAGAGAGCAGGGAGTACAACACTTAGCAAAGTGTTCAGCACCTACAGATTCTCCTGTTAGAAAGATTTCTGGACCAGAGATGGACTAGTCTTTCATAAGCAGTGCTTGGCAAATCATCCAACACAAAGGAAAACTAGGTCATTATGTGAAAATAAAATGTAAGTCCACAGCAAAAACTTATCTAATAAGAATTTTATAGTAACTTATTTTTGCTTCTGTTTCAACATACATCTTCAATGCTGGGAGCAGGCACTCGTACAGCCAGGCATCTGCTTTGAATGGGTCCTATAATTTTTGACATTGAGTTGCAGCACAGGATCAACCTGCAGGTCGCCATGTACTTCTCCATTGTTCTTCGCAAAGCATGCTGAGCATCTTTAGTAAGTTTGTCAACTTCTGTTAACAGCACCACTGAAAAAAGGGATTAAACATAGTGGGGTTCTGTATTAATATCAAATCTTTCTAAGAAAAAAATACTTTTGACATACAAGCAATAACACCAAAAATAAGTGATAACACACAGAAAAAGGCAGCATGGTGACAGAGGCAGGAAAATAAAGATAAAGATTACCTGCGTGCCTTTTTGACTGTACAATCTTCATGCAATATACAGGTACAAACAAAACAGAGAACTGAAATCTCCCCATGTTTAAAAGGGTATTTTTACTGGTTTTAACTGTTTTACTCACCTTTAAAATCTCGTTGAGTACTTGTCTCAAGCTGCTGGGACTGTGCCACTGTCTTCAAGAGCTCCTGAATTACCACACGGTCATTGTTTCCCGCATCACTGTACCAGGAATTTGAATAAATCTTGTTTAAAACAACTTTATATTGCATATAAAATACATCCCCCAAAAGTCAACTCAGTAAGAATGCCAAAAGAATTCAGAAGCTGCTGAGTTAGAATTAAACTAATACCCATATCCTTAGTTGAAAGTTACCTCCTCTATAATAAAAACAACCCAAAGTTTATGTAGGCGCAACTGGGTTAGTGTAGCACTTTATTCAAATGTAGTAAAATCATTGTTAAATGTTTTATTAACTCTTTAAAATAGAACTTATTTTCTTCAGATTAGAAACCTAAACTTTTTTTACCTAGTTTGAACAAGGACACACAGCGTGAATCTTTTTACTCATTATGGGAAGAACAATTAAGCCTAAGCACGTAATAGGATGTCTGACATGTAGATGTGGGGTTTTATTCTGCAGAGGCCTTCCCAGAAATTCACTTCCTCTCCCTATTAGCCATTCACCCCATTCCACGTTACTCAAGATGCACATGACTTCACCATTGTTATAATTCAGTCAAACTTCACAGACCATTGCACAGCACAGAGGTTTACTGTCTGGTCAGACATAAACATGACAAGTGCTCAGCCACTGAAAGCCTACAAATCATGACATTAATCCTTACTCAAAACTCAGCACTTTTGTATTTAAACTGAAATATAATTATTTTATGTTTCAAGCTCTGAAGTACTCTATACAGAGTAACAGGAAAAGTGTTAGTAGTTTCAGGTTATCAGAGCTTCATTGAATGGTCACACATTTGATATCACCAAAATGACATATTCAAAACAGTGATTACCAATAGGCTTCAGCTTTTATTGGTAATTAGCTGATAATTATTTGTGTCTGTATTAGAACACCAGCAGATACTCACTAATCAATAAACAGATTAGCTGAAGAATGAGTTCCTAAAGGAGACCTGGCAGTGTAGAATAACTTCTATAATGCAAGGCAGCATGAGCTATGGTTTAGCAGTAACCAACACCTCCCAGTGCACAATGACATTCACTCATTGTGATTTAAAGCAACATTATGTGGTTTCAGGTAAATACAAATATTTGCTTTGGGTCTCTGAACAATTCGTAACTGCAATTTCATAACTGCCAAAGGAGATGTAGATAGCTCCCACTAGAGCTTCTGTTGTTTAAATCAGCATCTGACCCCAGTCAAGACAGGATCCACAGTACTTTGTGGTGGTCTTTCCCATACATTAAACACTTTATTTGGAGAGTTACAGGATAAGCCTTTCTTTCTTTCTTTCGAATTCCTTAATTTCTTTATTTGTGAGAGAACTAACGATATGGAGGTGTTAGTTCCAGTAGAAGTTCTTAATTTCAACTGAAATGGTGAAATCTGTCAATCCAGAATTGTCTCCGTCGTCCATTCCTCAACATCAGTCTGCTTATGTAGCCAGTTAAACAGAACATTTCTGCCTTAAGTACACAGCAACCCAAATTTTTGTTTATTCAGAGTTGTTCAATTAAAAATCCTCTCCCTGCTCTCATTTGCAGACCAAACCCATAGACCATTACCTAACTTGCTCAGGCAACAAATTATGCAAGCAGTCCCTCACACACCCAGGCTGAAGGGACTCACAAGACAGCCAGTGGCTTACCTTTAAAGTGACGCATTTTTACTGCATACTTACCTTGGGTTAACTTCAAGGTGATAATTACTTGCAATGGTGCTAATTTCAATCTTCTTCTTAGAAGGTGCCTACGTAGAAAATAAGCACATTAAGTTTCAGAAAGTGTTCTAAAACTCTCTTAAAGCTTACACCTGGCTAAATCACAGGCAAACCAAGAGTCTCAGAGATCAAAGAACTCCTGAGACACAGACTTGCTCATCTGCTACAGTCCCAGCCCCCCCTCCAAAGAAAAAAAGGAATACTGACACATCATCCAGCCTGTAAAACAGCAACAGCGGAGATGCTATTGTCCAAACTGAACTGAACTTTTTATGTAAACAATACATAAAAAAAACCACTCTGAACAAAAAAACCTACACCACAAGAACAGCCAACCAGGCACAGAAAAAAAGAGAGAACCTCACATCTTGAAGGTCTGAAGAACATCTGGAAAGTAATTTGTTCGTATAACCAAACTGGTATGATTAATTACATAAAAAGATTGAAGATACTGAGTGCAAAATAAAAAATAATTTTTAAAACTCAAATAACTACAAAGGTCTCACAACAGAAATATGTCAGCATTTCCACATTACTTCACAGGAGATGGGAGATTTATTTTTTTACCGTTATACTCTGATGCTCAATCCTCAGTTTCTCCACTCCTGCACCATATAATTCCCTTAACAAACACATTATTCTTGTCTTTTTTCCAGCTCCTGATGGTCCATACACCAACAGATGAGGAAAGTCACCACATTGAACCTGAACAAAAAACAAACAAGATCAGTTAGCTACCACAGTATTTTCCTTATAAGATCACTTACCCTTCCATTTGCATCCGAGTTTACATTAAATGTCTTTTCCAGCTCCATCACGACATAGCACCTAGAATTAAAACTACTGAAATCCTTCCCTGCAGCAACATTTCTATAGAACATCATATTTTTCTGAGAGCCATGTGCAACTCGTTTAACTTCAAACACCTCGCTGCTTGAAAAACACCCCAAGCAAACCAACAACAAAACAAACCCCAAAAACCCCCTCCAACATCTATATGTTTCCCACAGTTACTAGAGTGACAGCTGTGAGAAACATATAGAAAAAAGGGTTGAAACAAAGTTTAAAGCAGATACTTATATATATAGTTATGATAAACATACACACACACACACACACGTTTAGGAGTTTATTTCCTGGAAAGCTAAAAAGCATGACTTGGAGCACATCTGATCATACCCCACAGAAAGCACTTAGATATCACTCATCCCTGAGGAAGTCAATGTGCCAGTCGGCACATCTGGCAGGGGATGTCCTGACTTTCATTCCCAGCTGCTCGCCTCAAAGATTTCTGCTAACACTAGGCAAAGAAGCCAAGCCCTGTTCTCGGGGACACTGAAGCCAGCAGGAAGAACATGCGCACACCGCTCCCGAAAGAGTCGAGCCGCTGATTCCCCCACTGCCTTTCCCCCAGCACTAGGGCCTCGCTCCCAAGCAGGGCGCGATGCCGGGACACCTTCCCGCGGCACGGGCGCTCCTGGAAAAGGCAGGGCCTGCACGGAGGGAAAGCTGCCGACCCAGCCCCACAGGAGCAGCGCTACGGGCCCGGAAAGAATCCCAGTTATAGCAGGGGTCAGGTTGGAACGGACCACAGTGGTCCAATCTCCCAGAGCACAGGGTACAGGATTGCACCCAGATGGTTCCCGACTATCTCCAGTGACGGACACTTCACAGCCACTCTGAGCAATCTGTTCCAGTGCTCGGTCACCCGCACAGTACAGCCTTCCCCCTTATTCAGGCGCAATGCCGACTCCGGGGGGATTCTCGCTGCGGGGAGAAGAGGACCGAGAGGACCTGGAAGCCGCCGGGGCCCCGGGCAGAGTTCGGCGGGGAGGCCGCCGGAGCGCGGCGGCGCCGGGCAGAGCAGAGCCCGTGCCTCACTGACCAGGTTGCGGAGCCGCGCCGCCTGCTCGCGGTGGAAGTCGAGGCGGGCGAGGGCGCCGGGCCGGTGCTTGTCGGCCCACAGGCTCATGGCGCTCCGAAAGCGCGC